>JACXGM010004453.1:0-37846 GCA_016801145.1 Umbra pygmaea | reverse complement strand
ACAAATTACTGTTTAAAAATGTTTCACATATTTCGAATGTCAGAAAAAAAATCTGATATTTTTTTATGTTGAAATCGTGTGGTCAGAACATGTTTCACGATCATCGTACCACTGGAG
The DNA here is from genome assembly GCA_016801145.1 of Umbra pygmaea. Lineage (NCBI taxonomy): Eukaryota > Metazoa > Chordata > Actinopteri > Esociformes > Umbridae > Umbra > Umbra pygmaea. Next base: position 37,729 of record JACXGM010004453.1, on the reverse strand, counting down.
GTCTCACTGCGACTGCAGAAGCATAAAAAGAATGAGGGAATGACAGACTTGAGATAATGCAGTCAGCAAGACTTCGTAATAGAGCACTGTGGTCAGGAGAGAAAGCGAGCAAGAGACAGACTGGCAGCGAGGGTGACAGAGATGCTCTTGCTAAACCGTAAAATTGTCGTTTCTGGGAGGAATACACAGAATTTTTGAGGGAAGAGTTCGGTATTTTACAAGGTCATAGTAGGATTGTTACGTTATCTTAGTTACAGTGCGTTGTACCGTAGTGTTTTAGATTGGGTGGATATCAAACGTTGACTATGGCCTCGGAGTCGGAGAGGAATAAGCATCTTTTGCAAGAGGTTCTGGCCAGACCTGGAAACGATGTATGTGCTGACTGCGGCAATCCAGGTATGAAATGAACGCTTGCTATAAGAGGAGAGACAAATATTTTACCGGTTCCTATGAGTGTGCTCACGTGTGCATGCGAGGGACGCTGGATATATGTCATCATAGTAAAGAATGCACCTGACCGGCTATTGAATCTCGAATATTGCCTCTTATTTTATTTTGTCGACGTGACAACTTGCCTGTCAGTGATCTTATTATATATATATATATATATATATATATATATATATATATATATATATATATATATATATATATATATATATATATATATATATATATATATATATATATGCTATTGTTTGTATTTTATTATTGTGCAATTTAAAAACAATAGGTGTGGAAAATGAAAATAAGAAAATATTGAGACACCTTATATAGGAACCAGCGCGAGGCAGCCTGAGAAGCATTGCTGGATTATGGACCTGTAGGGCTTCAGGCAATAGAGAAAACGGCCACATCTTGAGACCTGCAGACCTGGTAAAAAAAAAAACAACTAAAATGAAGCCCAATGCTTCTCCGAATACTTTCCAATGTTTTTGTTGCAGTGTCTGGCACACTTTGCTATAACCTTTGTGGTTCAACTGATTATACGTTATAGGTATTTGAGTCATTGCTGTCAGGCTATTTTTTCGCCTGTTATTGTTATTTTAGGGGTGGTTTGTTGCTAGTTATTGTGTGACACAATTATTTAGATGTTTCATCAGTGTATTTATGACCATGCATGCAGCAACTTCCTGTGAGTTTAGTTTGATATTGCGGATGGTCCTTTCAATTTAGTTTTACAGTAACTACTGTCACTTCCCTCTATACCCCTCACCGCTACTTCCCTTCTCTTGCTTATCCCCCTCTCATCTCACATTAATAAAAGTGAGCTGACAGGGTTTCCTGAATGGGACTGATGCCCAGTGCTTGACCTCATCCCACCCAGGATGACTTGGCAGAGGGCACCTACTGTATGCTTGGCACTGGCACCCTGTCGATAGATTTTGTGAGAAATGAACACAGAGATCATAAATATACTTTTACTACTGACTGTCAGTTCTGCCTTTCCATTTGTGATGTCAAACAATGGCATATTCTACAAATATCACCTTGTATTATACAGCATGCTAGTTTATTACTAATATGTTGCTGTAGCTACAAGTGTTAGTGTTTTTCACTTTTGGATTAAATTTACAGTTGAAAATGTGTGATCGGAGAGAGAATAGTTTGTCAACCACATAAAACAAACACATGTTTTTTTTCAGTGAGGAAGTAGTTTATTTTAATGTTTAGTGCAGAGTCAGTTCAACCAGTATTTTGTTACTCTCACAATGATAGTTGTACTTCTAACCACTGAGGATATCAGTCATTCTCACAATGTTTAGAATATTTACTGGCTCTACTTATGTAAGAAGGCCATATGTTTCACTTCATAGGCTAATAGGTATAGTTAACATCAGAAAGTAAATTTGTGTTAATCTATATGTGTAGTTAAATGTTACACTTCTCCTGTAGAGGCATATTTTTACTTGATGTGCAGTTGTGCTTATAGGTTTGCATACTCTGGATGAAATTGTGAAATGTCGGCATTGATTTTGACAATATGACTGTTCATGCAACAAATCTGACTGTTATGTATCGATAGTGATATGAAGCCATTATCACACAGTTGTTTGCTTTACTTTACATACCCTTGAATGTTTGGCCTTGTTACAGACAAACAAGGTGACACACAGGATACAATGTCAATTAAAGGTTAAGTTCCCACACCTGTGGCATTTCATATTGCAATTAGTGTCTGTATCTAAATTGTCAATGAGATTTTTAGCTCTCAAGTGGATGAACTGAGCAGGCCAGACAGTGAGCCATGGAACTGCATAAAACTGGAAATTGATATAAAAATGTCAATCAATACTGTTTCGTCACTTAAGTAAGAAGTGGAAGATTCAGGGATCTATGGATACCAAGCCAAGGTCAGATAGACCGAGAAAGATTTCAGCCAAAACTGCCAGAAGTATTGTTCGAGATATAAAGAAAATCCTACAGGTAACCTCAGGAGATATACAGGCTGTATGGAAAAAGCACGACAATGACCCTACGCATAAGGCCAAGTTGACCCTCCAGTGGTTAAGGCAGAAAAAGGTGAAGGTTCTGGAGTGGCCATCACAGTCTCCTGACCTTAATATCATTGAGCCACTCTGGGGAGATTTAAAACGTGCGGTTTATGCAAGACGACCAAAAAGTTTGCATGACCTGGAGTCATTTTGCCAAGATGAATGGGTAGCTATACCACCTGCATGAATTCTAGGCCTCAAAGAGAACTTTCACAAATGACTGCAAGCTGTCATTGATGCTATAGGTGGCAATACATCGTATTGAGAACTGAGGGTATGCAGACTTTGAACAGGGGTCATTTCATTATTTTATTTGTTGCCATGTTTTGATATATGATTCTGTTATGACCTACAGTTGAATATGAATCCCATGAGATATTAAAAAAATGTATGTTTTGCCTGCTCGCTCATGTTTTCGTAAAAAATGTTACATCTATTACCAATTCTCTGGGGGTATGCAAACTTTTGAGCACTACCGTATCTTGAATGTTAAATGATCACCATTAGGAAAGCCAATTTGAGCTCCTCACACACTCCACTTACTTATCGGGATTCTTTTCTTCAATGGCTACAGCCCACAGAAAATTGCGGAGATTTCTTGTTCCACAACAGAATTTGAAGACAGTCAACACCAAATCTAAGGCAAAACTTTACATTTTAGACAGAAATGTTGAATGGGTTTAAACCAGAACCTTTTGCCTGAGGGATTGCTCGGTAGACTAATTCCTTGTCTAACTATCATACTGTATAACCTTAGTCCTGACCTTAACCAGACATAAGGCAAATGCCTAAAGTCAACCTTCAAGTTGTTTTTAGTTAATTTTTAGTTTGATTTGTTTAGGCTTAGACCCAAACCTTTGCAATTCACCAGTCAAAATTAACAATTAATCATAACCCCCAAATCTCAACACTAATGAAAAAAATGGGAGATTCTTGTTGTTGGCACAATCTATGCAGGGCAGGATCTAAATGCTGAGATCCTAAAGCTAACAAGTCACTGACCTACCTCACCATGGCGAGAATAACAAGTGATAACTGACAGAAATCTTATTTCTCAGAAAGTGTGGCCCAGCTTAGGTCCAGTGTAACCACAATACATGATAATGTTGCCTGGTGTAGTGTTCAGCCCTCCTTTAGACCAATGCCGTGAGAAGCAGGAAGAGGATGTGGTAGAAAATGTGTAGAGTAGACCTACTGCCATCAGAGTTTTGGTACGAACAGCATATTGTGACCCTGAAGGAGTTAAAACACCAACCTGAGGCCAGAGATCCTGAGCGTATAGGCATTAGAGAGACCAATTCATAACTCAGTTGATGACCTTGTTATCTCTTTCCAAAAAAGAAACACTCCCTGACTGTCCATAATGCAACACTGCACCACATGCACACGCATGCACAAGGGAAATCCAGTGTGAGCTAATGGTGGTACTTTCCACAACTCCAATACCAATGAAGGCCTCCTCTGAGGGAAATCCCAGTGACAGAACCTAAATGTGGGAGATTAACCAGTTTATCCAATACTTGTCTGTAGAAATTAGTTTGGTTGGTTCACTCAGGAGAGAGGGTGTGGCTTCCAATTATGGGCTATTTGCTTTGAGAGGACACGTGACCAGGGTAATGTCTTGGCCTTTTTTGTCTCTTGTCCCTAAACCCTAACTTTAACCATTCCTTGACCTTTATCTTAACCCATAACCATTTTAAATGCAAATTTCAGTTTTCAGTGCGAAAAGCCCAGTGAATTTTGATTCAGTTCTGCCTTCAGTAAGTAATATCGTCAAACATGTTGTTGGTCAGAGATAGGGCTGTGCAATTATTCGGATATTGATCGCGATTTCAATTTCAGCTCCTAACGATCACAAAAACAGTGTAATCGAGAAAAAAACGATTATTTTGTACATTGTATTTTCTAAGAACTCTTATTTTTGTCTTGTGTTCAAATGACACGCACTTTTGTCCCTCCCGAAAGCGAAACTCACTCAGTTGTCTATTAAAGACGCATTTTACAGTGTAACTCCATATCTATTGTGCGCGCAGGCACACAAAAATAACACATGCCGTTCCATACTTATAGCCAAAGATGTGTGCCCCATTAGCACAGTTGAGAACTTTAATGTAATGACTTGGACAAGAGAGGTGCAATACTGTATATTTATTATGTTCCTTTTGTACTTGAGAAAGGACTGTAAACTATAGCCAGGAGGCACCAACAGAGATAATGTGGGACAGGCTTGGTCAGATACACGGAGCGGGATCTCAGGAGTAACAGGATAATCCACAGGCAGGGCTCTCATACAGGCAAGGGCAAAGTCGGGTAGTCGGATGGGCAAAGGGTCGGTACACGGAATCAGGTAGTCACACAGGCAGGGGTCAGGCTGGAAAACAGGTTCTCGTACAGGCAGGATCGGTTACTGGGAAATAACACCAAAAATAGAGCAAAGGTACCAAAGGATAATCCAACTATCAGCAACGTAATACCAAATAACAAAAACAGGTCAGACCAGGGAATAGCAATATGGAAACGCTTGGAATGGTTTTACTCAATACCTCGCAAAGAGGAAATGAGGAGCTGGTGCATATATACAGAACAGTGAGGAGCAGGTGTTGTAAATCAGGGTAATGATCTGATTAATGGGGATGCGTTCAAGACTGCTGGGAACCTGTAATAACCCCAGTGAAAGGAAGCCATGGAGGGTTAGGAGACCAGGACGTCACAAGAACGACCGCTTTAGAATGTTGTTGCATACTTTGGACAAGTGTTATCATTTGCCATCTCGCCACCACTTTACCAGAGTTGCTCAGCATGCTTTATATGAGAAATGCTGTGCAGAAGTGGCGACAAAGGCAGAGTATTGATCTATGGGCTACATTATTTTTATTTTATATATTAAAGGTGATTGCAGCAGCTCCATGAGCTTACCTCACAGCAACGCAGGTACTTTGTTTGTTAGTTAGCTTATCAGCTTTGTCTATTTGAGTCTTGTTTGGGATATTTTATTTGTGTCATTGCAACATTGTTTCCTTTACTGAAACATTTTTCTTTAGTATTAGAATGCGCATACCAGTACTGAAGCAACGAAATTCAGCAGTTAATTACGTTCTCGTTCTTGGTTTCATTAGCACAGGTGTAGTGTAGAGCCATGTATTACTTTTAAGCAATTATTCTACTGACTGAAGAGCCTGGCTTCATGTTACTTCTATTCAGTAGTTTGTTTGAACTGCTGTTTGCGATTCTACAGCAGACTTATTAAGCACAGTGATCGTGCGCACATGTAAAACCTGCAGGCAAAATAGAAAATAAGATACGTTTAGAAGTGTTAATTTAATAAATATAAATAACTTATTTGCAAATATAATTGAAAGACATTGCTGTCTAATCAAATCCAAACATTTAAACAAAATATGTGTGCTGCAGCCGCGGTCGGTGGATCTTAATTGGGGAGGACGGGCTCGTATTACGCTCGGAACCGGAGTGAATGGAATGGTGCGCAAACAAACAAAACCAATTGTTTTTTTGATTTGCACACATTCCATTCACTCCGGTTCTGAGCGTAATACGAGCCCATCCTCCCCAATTAAGATCCACCGACCGCGGCTGGTGTGCTGGTCACCCTCAACAAAGCAAAAAAAATGTACCCGCTCCTGACGTCAGAATATTTTCATTATTTTTCAAAATCAACATGCAAATTTCCAAAATCAATGAGTAATTGATTTAAATAATCGTGATTTCAATATTGACTAAAATAATCGTGATTATGATTTTTTCCATAATCGAGCAGCCCTAGTCAGAGAGGTTAATTTTGGATGGTGTGTGTTTCCATAGAAATTGTGAAATTGTTTACAGGTACAAGGCCACACCCTGATTACACGTTCCGAGCACATGGAGCTTAGGTTACAATGACACAGGCAAAGTTTGCGTGTGCATCTGTGTGTTTGATCTTAGTTCTTATCTGTCTTTTGTACACACAATCACATTTCTCTTTTTGCTATTTTTTATGTGTTCCTCCGTTAGCTGTCTTCTGACTTGGGTGTGTGTCTTTGAGAGTGTGTGTATTAAAGACAAGGATGCAGTTTCTGATATCGTAAGGCGAATGTGGTTTGCTAGAACTAGGGTTAAATTTGGATTAGCTGCTTAGATGGGTCAGACTGCTTCTGTAAGATAAAACATTGAGCCGATAGCAAAATAAAACCACATTGCAATTTATACTCAGTGTTACTGTAGTTTTGTAGACCCAGGCATGCACTCATATGCACAATGTATAATACAGTTCTGCTCAAAAGTTTGCATACCCCAAGAGAATCGGTAATATATGTACCATTTTTAAAGAACTTGAGCAAACATTTTTTTTTCTCATGGGATTCATATTCAACTGTAGGTCATAACAGAATAGCACAATCATAAAACAAAACATGGCAATAAAGAAAATATTTAAAATGACCCCTGTTCAAAAGACTGCATACCCTTTAGTTCTCAAAATGGTGTGTTACCCCCTTTAGCATCAATGACAGCATGCAGTCATTTGTGATATTTGTCTATGAGGGCCCAAATTCTTGCAGGTGGTATAGCTGCCCATTCGTCTTAGCAAAATGCCTCCAGGTCATGGAATGTCTTTGGTCGTCTTAAAACATCAGTGAACCGCCACCATGCTTCACAGTGGGGATGATATTATTTTCAATATAGGGCTTCTTGACCCCTGTCCAAACATAGCACTTATGGTTGTGATTGGCATTTGCAAGGCTTTAAATATCTTTATATCCTTTTCCAACTTTATACAGTTTCAATGCCTGATTATGCAGGTCTTTTGACAGTTTTTTTTTCTGCTCCTTATGGCTCAGTTTCTACCCCAGCAATACAAATTTCTGCTCCTGCAGGACACAATCTTGTAATTTTTCCATTCAACCCCAGTTGAGACGAGGGCTGGGCGATAAAACGATAACGATATGTCTCGCGATAGACACGTAATCAATATCAATAAAAAATGTGTTCGATAAAACATTAGATAATTTCCTTTTCTTTGTCGGAAGAAACCAGAGGTTGCGAAGCAATTTTGGTTGCATGAACAAAGGCACTGGCTCTCTGTTAACATAGCAACGTAGTGAGTGACACGCTCACAACCAATCATTTAGAAGGAATCAAGTTTGGTTGCGCAATATTGTTGTCTCGTAAGTCGTGTTGGATTCTTCAGTAACTAAAACTGAGAAGTTGAAAATTAGTGCCGCAGCGAGCAAGGAAATTGCTGATATAACGGAAAAGTCAGCTCGCCAGTATGGCAGTTTTTTGGTTTTTAAAAGTCTGACCAATGTCGTCTGCAAATTATGCAAAACCTTCATCCTCACCAAGACTCGTAATAACACAAACTTGTTTTCCCCACCTTCTCAGGTCTCAGGTATCTCTATTTATATTTAACACTTTGCACTATTTTATTACACTTCATTAAGCATTTCTTAAGTACTCTAATTGTGCACCTTAGTGTAACATATACTTGTTAAGTGTTCATTAATTGTGACTTATGTTTACATTTTAATTATTTGAGTGTTTTCCATGGTTGTGTTGACATTTCTGACTTTATAACTGAGGGGATTATACTCAGTGGAAGGTTAAATTTAATATTTAATTAAAAAAAATATTATTTTTTCCTGCTCCTTATTCTACATAGGTAATAAAACTGATCAATAATTATCGATTTCGACTATATGAAATACTTATATCGTGATAGAGTTTTCAGCCATAATGCCCAGCCCTAGTTGAGACCCTGGTTGGCATATCATCCTTGTAGTGATTAGCATCACCTGTGCTAACTCAGTTGCGACTACCCTGAGCTGGCGTGTCATCCTAGTAATGATTAGCGTCACCTGTGACAGATTTGGTTTGGAACAAAAACCTACGGAATGATGGCCCACAGGAACATGGAATGAGTATCGCTGATCTAGCTTGTTAAGTGCATCCACGTGAGCGCTAACAAACTCCTTGACTATACACAGACACTAATTGCAATTTAAAAAGCCACGGGTGAGGGAAATTAACTGAAATTAATTGCCATTCAACCTGTGTGTGTCACCGTGTATGTCTGTAACAAGGTCAAACATTCAAGGGTATGTAAAACTTTTGATCAGGGCCATTTGGGTGATTTCTGTTATCATTATCGTTTACAAAGGAGCCAAATGACTATGTGATATAATGGCTTCATTTGATCACTATCCTTACATAACAGTCAGATTTTTTGCATGAACAGTCATATTGTCAAAATCAATACCGAAATATCACAATTTCATCCAGGATATGGAAACTTATGAGCACAACTGTACATCCATTCATACTAAATTAATGCTTTCAAGTTGTACAAAGATATCAAAAAGCACCTTTCAGGGACAATAATAATATTGCATTGGATTTAAGAAGAAACTCAAGGACACTGAGCAGCATGAGTGCATGTGAGAATCCTGTCAGCAGAGGTCTGGAAATACTGAAGCCTATCCACGGTTTAGCCTGGCACAACGAATAGGAGTCTCTTGCAGTAGTCCAGATGGCATGCAGTTTGTAGTGTAGTCTGTTTTAGATAGACCCTGTCAGCACTGGCTCAAGTACATGAAATAATGAAATGCGTTATTCCTGTTCTCTTGTCACGTCTCCCTGTCCTGAGGCTCCCCCTGCTGGCGTGCCTGGGCTCAGGCAGTCAACGTCAGCTGCTTCCTTACACCACTACCCTCATCCCCTGACTGAGGCTTACCTGTGTTTTGATTGGTATCAGGGTTGTGGGTTTTTATATCTTGTAATTGTGTATGTCTGTGTGTTTATGTCACTTGCCAGACCACAGGGATTTCTAAGTTACGCCTTGCAAGGTGTAGTATTTATTTTGGCATTACTGTTGCCAGCATTCGTATAAGCCAATACTGGCTATATTGAGCAAACTCCTTATCAAAACAGCAGATTGCCTCATCATGTGTTTTACTCCTCTATTCTTCTATCCACTCCATGTTACATTTCTTTTGTTTTTGTCATTGATAATTTGGTTGAATCACAATTGGGCAAAGGCACTGCATAAAAATGGAGAAGGTACACAACCAATGAGAAATATCGGAACGGGTTTATCTTAAGTTTGGGATTTCCTTTTCTCATTGTTCAAGGCAGGACGGACATAGCAATGTATATAGCATATGGTCACAGAAGTAAAGTGAAGCAACTCACCAAGTTATGTGAGATTTACTTCTGTGTTTCAGAGATCAGATGTGATGTAAAAAAGCATGTGTAAGGGTCTCATTTAATAGGTCCATGAAGGGAGGGGCAAATTAGGGAGGAAGGCAGATTTAGTGATTGGCTTGATTTGGGCTATAAATTAGAGAATGGGGACAAATATGACACCCATATTTCTGGCCTCAGAGGATAGGCAGATGGAGCAGCTGTCAATGGATATCACAATATCTTCTACTTACAAGAAGAGCCTTAGAAGCCACCAACATGATCTCTGTTCCATTGTTGTTGAGTTTGAATAGATTAGAAGTTTTTTATGTCTTTGAGACAGTTGATCAGAAATGGGGGAGGGAGGACCGAGTTGGGTTTTGTATAGATGTATATCTGATTATCTGAGTGTCATTTGCATATGAGTAGAAGTGTAGACCATGGTGGGGAATGAACTGGTCCAGGGTTAGCATGTAGATAATGAACAGCATGGGTCCAAGCATAGAGCCTTGAGGCACACCTTGATTGATGGGCTGGGAAGAACTTTGAGACCCCCCAAAAAATAAACTGCTTCTAGTCAGATAGATAGGATCTGAACCAGTCAAGGGCAGTTTCAGTTACGTCCAGGACTGATTCCATGCCATCCAAGATGATGGAGAGATCCAGGAGGATGTGCATGTTAAAATGGCGGCAATCAGTTATAATGGGGGCAAATAGTCAGTGGCAATTAGGTTGATGATGACTTTGACTAGGGAAGTCTCAGTGCTGTGCTTGGCTCAAGTGGTCAGTGCAGATCATGATTGGTCATGTTACAATGTCATTGTGGCAGATTTGAGACAAAAACAGGAGGTTGGAAATGAGTCTGAAGTTGTTTCGATTATTCAAGTCCAGTCCTTGTTTCTTGAGGGTGAGTTGACAGCAGCCATTTTAAGTGAGGTAGGAACAGGCACCAACCAGCAGAGAATAATTCACAAGAGGGCAGAGGGAAGGTAAAGACGCCTTTACTAGGGATGTAGGCATGGAACCCATTGGGCAGGTGGAGGCTTAAGGTCGGAGGATCGACTCTGCAATGTGGGCTGTCGCAACAGGAGAGAAGGTGGAGAAACAGCAGTCCATCAGGGGGGTGAATAGGTAGAACTAACCACAACTTGACCTTTAGGAACGAGTGTTGCTGGAATAAATAAAAAAAAACACATAGCAACATTTCAGAGCTAGTGAATTTGGAAGAGACCAGGGACCGGAGTAGTATGTTGAGGGTGGAGAACATGGTTCTGCGATTTTCTCCTACCTTTATTTATGAGGTTGGAGAAGTAGACTGATTTGGCCTGTGTAACGGTGTACTGGTGAGGAGTCAGACGCAGGAGGCAGGATGGGGCGAGACACAGGACTTTAATACTGACAATCTCGAAAAACAACAAAACATGGCATGCAGGCCAATTATCAAATAATCCTTCTCCTTAAAGGTAAACAGGCATTTGCCTGGACATTTGAAGATAACAGTTCAAGGCAAACTGGCTAACAAACAAAAGTGGCAAATATAGATCACATCAGTAGACTGAAATATGCAGGCAACCGCTTGGTGTTTATTTTCCTTACTCAACAGGCAGAGTATCTACGCGTACCATGGATCAAGAATGCACAAGACACTGGGAGAAATCAACACAACACAAGTGCGTAATAAACCAGGAGCCAGACAGACAGAAAGAGACAGTCCAAATATTCACAAGGCAAACAAAGTCAAGGTTCGAGCAGAAGAGTGTGTCATAGTGTCACGTAGTAAGGTGTTGGTGGAGAGAGAGGTAGACCAAAGGCAGATAGATGGTTGTTTGCTTTTTGTATTTAATGACATAGATCCGGGGAACATGAATTATTTTCGGTTGCAGGATACCACCAGAGCGAGTAGCACAACAAATATATTTATACAGTTTCACATATACTACTATGCTCTCATCAGCGGCAGGAAATAGCATAACGTGCTCTTAACAGTGGCACGGAACACTGACAGCTAAACATATGAATGAAGAGTGTACGCATTCACTTCCCAACTCCAGCGACTCACTTTTCACAACTTACATAATAATTTGAGGAGCTCCGTATAGTCCTCTCATACGACATACAGGTAATCAATAGCACATATATTATCAATCACCGACACCTCTCCCTGCTTGGCCAAAGCTTATATAGCGCTCCCTTTTTGTCTAACTGCACACAGCTGACAGCAATACATAATCAGAACTCGAAGTAACAGCCTAAGCTTTAGCTAACCAGGCCAAGCAGGGAGAGGTGTCAGGACACTTAAAGGGACAGTACACATAAATAACATAAATACCTTCAATGCATTGAATTTGAAATAAAACAATAACACAAAATACCTACTTTAACTAATATTTAAGGAGTCCACACTTTCAGTTCATGTCTACGCCTGCGATCTGTTGGCAGCCTAACACTTAGGCTGTCTACGCCTAACGCTTAGTGAGCCACCAAATCCTCAGCTGAGGAAATCAGAGAATTCAGGCCTATTCTGCTTTTTGAAGCCTGTTGCCTGGAACTGAACCACTGACAGGCTTGATGATGTTGTATGTAATGATACATAGGTATGCGGTATGGCCATGTTACAGATGATGGCAAGATAGTCGGAGATGGCAAAATAAGCCACGCATGTTCAAGGGGGCAAAACCTGTTAAGCTTGAAATGTCCAGTATGTGGCCTTTTTTATTGGATAATTGTACATGGTGTGTCATGATATTGAGTCCAGAACATATTCAGTCTAGGATAGACTCAGCAGAACAGAAAAACAAAAATAACTGTTGAACTCAACATGGATGTTAAAGTCGTCTAACATAAGAGTAGATGGTGACCTGGAGCAGAAAGTCCTAAGAACCTCTGAGAGCTCTGAAATAAACGAGGAAGGTTTCAGAGGGTGGTAGATTAACAAAACTACAGACCTACTACAGACCTGACATGCAAATGATGTGGTACTGGTGTAGGTTATAGAAAGGACCTTCTAAAATAGGTACTTGCTCTCTTCAGAGTCAATGCATTAGGTCATTCAATCTGACAATTTCTCACAATGTAGAATCGTATGTATTATTCTATGTTTGTGCATTCCCGTTTCGGAGTGAGATGAACGAGGACCTGAAGCTTTCCATTTTCTTCTACTCGACAATCATTTGCAGCACAACTCTCATGAAATATTGTTTGCCCTCTGCCTATTTAATTTTAAATAATGCAAATGTTTCCAGGTGTTGTAATGTAGTATGCTTCTATTTTGCTAACCCCCAATCTGCATATGCATTCCTGCTTAGGTTCTACCCCCTCCTCTTATTTTTTTACTATGCAAAATTACTTGGCTCAGTCAAACTTCCCATTCTGCCCCCTAATGTTTCTTTGCAGTCACAATCCTACAGGAGGACAGCTTTGGGTGAGTCCTGTCAGATCCTTTTCTGTCCTGGCACCACTGTGCAAAAGGGAAGGTGTGGAACGAGGGAAGTTACCTGTCCCTGTCCAACGAGTCCCTGTCCATCTTTAGAAAACGTCTAAAGTCCTTCTTTTCAAAAAGTGTCTGACATAATTGTGTAATTCATGTGTAACTTTGTCATCTTGCACTTTTCTGCCTTTATCTTGTCCAGGTCACCATTGTAAATGAGAAACTGTTCTCAACGTGTCCACCTGGTTAAATTTAAATAAAATAACTCCCAAAAACTAATGCTTGCTGTCATTCCAAACTGTCTAAATAAAGTGTAAAAAATACTCAAAAATAAATAAAGATGAGAGCATCTGATAAATAAATAAAATGTAATTTTGTCTTTATATATTTTTTTCTATTTAGCATTACTTTGGTTAGATTTAAACTACAATAACTTTGTTAATTTGAATAGTATTCATTGTATTTATGTTTCATATTGTTTCTCGTACACATTCCATGACAGTTGTTAAATGAAGGGAAAATACTGACATTATTTCACTGTAACACTTCCAGTCGCAACTGACAAACATTGACAAAATTTTAATTAATTACACACTTAAAATACCTTAAAAAATATATATTTGCTAGAATACATAAAGACCTTATATTCTGCTTCAAACACTCTAAAAACAGCAACAGCAGATGACAAACAGGCATGACTCAAGCACACATGTTTTTAGGTGCCAGCAGCACCCTACTGGAAAACTTCAAAGGGTTTCTAGAATAAAGCCTCTCTTTGCGGCCATACTCAGCATCAGTGGTTAGGGGATGGGCCGTTTGGGTTAGGGGATGGGCCGTTTGGTTAGGGGATGGGCCGTTTGGGTTGGGGGATGGGTCGGATGGGCCATTTGGGTTGGGGGATTGGCCTTTTGGGTTATGGGTTGGGCCGTTTGGGTTAGGGGATGGGCCGTTTGGGTTAGGGGATGTGCCGTTTGGGTTTGTGATCCTCTGCTGTGATCTTACAATGACTTTGTGTGTGTTGTGGTGTGCTTCGGGTCTGGTGAACAGGCCACTTATAATGCTCTGTGGATTTTGATGAGGGAATATCGCTGCCTGCATCCTGTGCTTAGCCTAAATGTGATTTCAGCAAATCAAATACTGCAGCTCTGCTGTTCTTAGCGCACATTCAAGACACACAACACACACACAGTCTTACTCTCATTCTATGTGTGTCCTTTATTCCGTCATATATATTTGCTTAATTTACCTTTCACCTAATACCTTTCAAATGTGTGAGCGTCAGCACTTCTGGTATTTATAGTTTGAACCTTGAGTTCATTTCCCCTACTGTTATGCCGCATTTATGACGCTGTCTTTTCCCTTCTGTTCCTCCCCCCGCTCTCTTCCCTTCTCCCCCTCTCCCTTGAACTGTACCCCCCCCCCACACACACATACACTTGTCCTCTCCCTCGCCCTGTCCCCAACATCTCCTCAGAACCAGACTGGGCGTCGGTAACCCTGGGTGTGTTTGTGTGCCAGGCCTGTTCCCTGCTCCACAGAGGTCTCCCCCATATCAGCAGAGTGAAGTCTGTGCAGCAGGAGACGTGGGACCCTTCTGAGGTGGAGGTCAGTCACTCTACTGTATCACATGAGGACCAGGAGACACAAGGGATGTGATCAAACCAACTGATCGGTGGTGATTGATGTCTGAGACAGGCTGAGGTCGCTTTATAAAAACACTGTGTTGTTCTGAGAGCTTGGCATTTCGAGTTGGCTGATCATATGACCGGAGTTCAGCTGTGAGCTTGCCATGTTAGGTGCCAGCAGGATAGCATCCTGCATCCCACTGCCTGTGAAGCTAACCGTGGGCAGAGTTAGTCGGTCCTTGGATGTGCGACCAGGTTCTACTGGAATTGGTTTTGGAGGGCCGGTAAGAGGCACTCTTGCTCCTGATTTACAGAGCAAATCCCAGTTCCACAATGAAGGGGACATTGCCCTCTACGTGCCGTCTTTCAGATGTGATATTAAAGCTAAAGTGCAGAACTTTTGTTCCCCCTTTCTGGCAAAGAGTACTTGTCCAGCACTAGTCAAATGCTCGAAACACTGCCGAAAAGTTATTAGAAAATGCTGGTACAGCAAATTAAGCACTCTGTGTATGGTTCTGGCTGAAAAACGATTATGCCTTACTGGAGACAATCAAAACGAGGATTTAAGGATTTATTAATGCATTAATACTGACAGCCTTAGTATTTTATCATAAACTTAACCAAAACACATTGTCAGCAGCCAATATATGAGATTATAAGCCTAACTGTAGCCATGCAGCATGTTGTAAGATCCTCAGTAATTTCCATTGCCTAGCTGCTTGTTATATCGCTAGTCCTTCTCACAGAACGTAATACATTCAATGTACAGTAACATTATTTAGACTCAATATTTTTGAACCAATATGATTCATTAAACCTGTAGTTCCTGTTGTTTATCAGACAAAAATCACAGAAAGTGAAATCTGATATCTGGTCATTTGCTATCCAAACATGGTGTTTTGTACGCTCTAAATGCATGCCAACACAGATCATTGTTAGACAAATACCTGCAACACTGTTGGTTGTGAAGCACTAACAATATGTATGGAAGAAAATTATGTTGCATAATTATTTTGAATTATTTTGAACATAAATTTTGCTGAAGTTAAACAAGCTGAACCTATTTCATC
Source organism: Umbra pygmaea (assembly GCA_016801145.1). Taxonomy (NCBI): domain Eukaryota; kingdom Metazoa; phylum Chordata; class Actinopteri; order Esociformes; family Umbridae; genus Umbra; species Umbra pygmaea. The sequence goes on along the minus strand of JACXGM010004453.1, from coordinate 21,939 downwards.
ATTGATTTTGGTTTGTTTTGTACCCAACATTTCATTTCTCACAAATCCACCATAAGTTGTTTTATTTCAGTTTATTAATTTATAGATTCAGTCTTATTTTTACTTTTAGTTTACAATGATAACCTTGGCTATAATGTTAACCTACTCTTTCCTTCGCAATGGTTGCTCCCCTCTTCAGCTCTGGTAAACCAATCATTGCTGTTTGACATAAAACACATCACTACTGGTGCGCCAGCGTGGGAATCTTGCCACAGACATCAGATTTAAAAACTCTGTATACTGCCAAATACAGAGAGATTACCCTGGCAGTGATAGGCGTAATCAGCAACTGGTTTGGCTAGGGCTTGAATGTAACAGACATTAATTTATACGTACAGGTCTCACACTAGCTTTAAACCGGTGTCTCGTCTTGAAACTTTCACTTAAGACACAATGGCACTTTTGGTTAATGTATTTATGTTGGGAGGTCTGCGTGTCATATAGAGCAAAGTCGCTGCATTGCAGGACAGTCTACGTCACGATGGTCATGGGTTCGAGCCTGACCATGGGTTCTTTGACTTTCCCCGGGCCTCCTGCATGAGGCAGCGCAAAATTGGCATAGCAATACCCTGGATTTTGTTTAGATTATTTAGATTTTCTATCCTACCACATCACTCTACAACTACTTTTTGAGTTCAGATCGGGTGCTTGTAAATTCAATAACGGATGTAGAGTCGGTGAACGTAATCATCCCATTCATGAGCCGACTAAAAACTTCCCTGTTGGATGAGTAGTGTGAAAATAATTGGCTGCTCCGGTGACATGTGGTTGGATGAACCATGTGCATGCCCCTCGTCATCCCACAGATCTGTACAAGGAGTTGTGGAGCTGCCGACAAAGCAGGATTAGAAAGGAAATTGGGAAGAAAGGAAATTTGGGAAAAATCACAAAAAAGGGAGTTGTGTTGCCAGGGTCCATGCGGTGTAGTTGGCTAAGTCGCTGCCTTGTAGGACAAGCTACGTCATGATAGTCAGTGGTTTGAGCCTGACTATGGCTCTTTTGACTTTGCCCGGAACCTCCAGCACAAGGCAGCGCAAATTGGAATAGTGCTGCCTGGGATTTGGGATAGCTAAGTTGGAGTATCTACGATGCCACATTGCTCTCCAGCGACTCCTTATGTGCAGATCAGATGCCTGTAAGATCAATCGCGGAAGTATAGTTGGTGCGAGTAATCATCTCGTACATGATCTGACTAAAGGCTTCCATGTTGGATGTGCAGTGTGAAAAGAATTGTCGGCTCGGTGACATGTGGTTGGATCAACCATGTAAGTGCCCCTCACAATCCTGCATTTGTCCAGGGAGTTGCGGAGCTGCCGACAAGGCAGGGTTAGTGGGGAATTGGACAAGACCAATTGTGAGGGGAGGAAAATGAGGAGGAATCACAGAAATAAGAGTAGTTGTATTAATCATGGTGTCCCATCTATATTACCATTCATCAGCATGGTCATCTATCCACAGTTTGCTCAATAATCACCGTTTCATCCCATATAACTACAATACGTTTCACATTTCCCCGTGGATTGGTTCTTAATTTATACACACAATAACAACATCTACATCAAACTCACACCATTGACAATATTTGGATACTGAAATACGGATTCAGTATGGATTCATTGAAGTATGAGGAAATTCTGTGAAAAAACATAAAGCTGTCTGTGAGGAAGCTGAAGCTTGGACGTCATTGGACCTTCCAACTGGACAATGATCCAAAGCATACCTCAAATTCCACCACGGCCTGGTTGCAGAAGAAGCCCTGGAAGATTCTACAGTGGCCATCACAGTCACCTGTATTTCATGTAGATTGTTGTGCTTCCCAATGCAAGAGTACATATTGGCCACTTCTTATTTATCTTATCATATATATATATGGTGGTCCACAAGGCGTAGTGGGCTAAGTTGCTGCATTGCGCAAAATGACATAGTGCTGCCTGGAATTTTGGTTAGGAGGAAAATAGTAAAAAAACAAACAAATGTATATATATATACTTTTTTTAAACTATTTTCCTCCTAACCCAAATTCCAGGCAGCACTATGCCATTTTGCGCAATGCAGCAGCTTAGCCCACTACGCCATGCGGACCACCATATCGGCCACTTCTGTATCAGAGTGCACTTGAAATACCACAAGGTCCAGAATTCTAAGCGAACTAAGTGCCTGCACCCTAGCAAGTCGCTTCCAGTGACATCAATTGTAGCCTAAGCCGTGGGCTACTAACTAGCAATTCACTGTAAACAGTAACATTTACAATAGGTCACAATATCGTCTGGGAGCTATATGCCTTATATTGCTTTAGTAGGTACAGATTGAACAATATTCTGTCACAGATAGATTTCGTAACGAAGTGGCAATTACTATACAATATGCATCAACACCTGTGACAAATATGGCTCCGACCTTACCCTGAGAGCTACTCCCGATCTAGTAACCTTGGCTTGAGCTAAGTAGTTAGCTAGCTATTTACTGTACCTTGACTGATACAATAAGTCCGTTAATCCTCTGAAGTCGATCGCCAGCTGTATCACCTACCTAGCTCCAAATCATACATAAAGACTGAGCAATATTCTGTAAATTGTTATTTTAAATTTTACATTGTGTTCACCCAAGTATATACTCAAACCAATACACAATTTTTCATGCTAATGCTAAACCCAGTCGAGTGCTCGCTTTGCCCCAGCACAATGCTAGGTATACATTTCAGGTCTATTCTAACAATACTTTCTGTCAGTAATTATCAACAAGTCGATCTAGAGTTATACCACCTACCTAGCTCTACAAATTCAGCAATATTCTGTGACCCATGATTTTTTATTTACATCTAAGTATATACAATTGCAATCCAAATTATTCAACCCTCTTTGCAAATCAGGTTTATTGTCAATATCTATAGACATTTAGTTGTTTGCTGTGAACAAATCACACCAAAGCAATTGAAATGGCTTAACACTACGAATGTTGAAGTGCTTTCCCCAAATCCAAATTAATTTGCAACTCACAATGACTTCTCCAGTCTCACAATTATTCAACCCCGGAATAGAATCCCTCTCATCAGTGCAAACATGCAAAACAGGTGTTGTCCCAAGCACACCTGATGCTACTAATCAAGGGCTTCATTAGTTGCACCAGATGCGCTTGAGCTGGAACACATGAAGTACCTGAACTGGCTAGGGGTTTGTCAAGTGTCACATTTGACTGCATGTTAGAAACATGACTAAGACAAAAGAATGGTCCAATTCTCTAATAATCGCACTTCACAAACAAAGAAACAGGATACAAAAAGATAGCGAAGGCATTGAATGTTCCCAGAGACACAGATGGAAGCATATTTCACATGTTCAAAATTGAGGGAATAGTGGTTAAACTAATGATCCAAACAAGTTCATTTAGCCTACTATTAAATGAATATGTAATTTTTCTTATATGACAGGCTTAAAGTTTTATTTTTGTCATACCTTGACAGTTTCAACTGCTGGCTCTGCAGTCATCTTCAGAAGCGTCACATGATGTTGACGTCACAGCAACGGGGCAGAAAAGGAAGCTATCAATGGCTGCAACCAGATTTCTGAGACGGCAGGTTGTTAAAAACTCTCCAGTGACTTCAAAGGGCAACAGGCACTGAGGTTTCAGTTAGCACAGTAAGGCGTATATTAAAGGCAGAAGGTTTCCATGCCAGGACTCCAAGACGTACACCACTACTAACCCAAAATCACAAGAAAAGTCGGATCGAATATGCTCAAAATCTTATAAAGAAGCCACAGAGGTTTTGTGATTCTGTTCTGTGCAGCAATGAAACAAAACTGGAACTTTTCAGCACAATGGGTCAGCGGCGTCTGGAGGAAGAAGAATGAAGCATACGCTGAAAAGAACACACTGCCGACAGTCAAGCATTGTGATGGCTTGGTGATGCTCTGGGGCTGCTTTGCATCCTCTGGCACAGGAAACCTGAATCATGTGGAAGGCAATATGGGTTCATTGAAGTATCAGAAAATTCAGTGAGAACTAATGCTGTGAGAAAATAATGCCGTCTGTGAGGAAGCTGAAGCTTGGATGTCATTGGACCTTCCAACAGGAAAATGATCCAAAGCATACCTCAAAGTCCACCATGGCTTGGTTGCAGAAGAAGCCCTGGAAGATTCTACAGTGGCCATCACAGTCACCTGACTTGATGCCCATAGAAAATCTCTGGTGGGAGATGAAGAAGGTGGTTGCAGCATGCAAATGAGGAATGGGCTAAGATTCCTCAGGAACACTGCCAGATGCTGGTGTCTGGTTATCCATCTCGTTTTCAGCAGGTCATAACAGCATAAGGGTGCTCTAGAAAGTACTAAAGATGCTTGCCATGAAGGGGGCGAATAATTTGGAAACTGGATAAGTCATTATCAGTTGCATTTGCAATTGAATTTGGGTAAACCATGTGAAGCAGTTTTTTTGTTTCTTTTCATTGCAAACAGCTGACAAGTCTGTACCTTTTGACAATAAACCTGATTTGCAATGGGGGTTGAATAATTTTAATTGCAACTGTACATAAACAAATACATGGTATGTCATGCTAATGCTACACCCAGTCGAGTGCCCACTTTGCCCCAAAACAATGCCTTCAGCTAGGGTGCCATTTTACCGTCTAATGATACTTTCGGTCAATAACTCTCACCAAGTCGATCTAGAGTTATACCACCTACCTAGATCTAAATGGTACAAATTTTGTCAATTATTATCCTAAATTTTACATTGCATTCATCCAAGTATTTACACAGACATATACAAGGTATGTTATGCTAATCTGCTAAAACTGGTCAACTGACCTCTGTCCTGTTGACTGTAAATAAATAGACAGCAAGACAATGCGTTGTTGAATTACCTATCCAGTCACCGTATCACTAATGATACAATCATTCACTATTTCCCACCGATTTGACCTAGAGCAGGGGTCACCAACCCTGAACCTGGAGAGCTATAACCCTGTAGGTTTTCACTCCAACTGCACATAATGTAGCCTCATTCAGCTTACCAACCAGCTAGTTAATAGAATCAGGTGTGTTAGCCTAGGGTTGGAGTGAAAACAGGATGGTAGCTCTCCAGGACCAGGGTTGGTGAACCCTGACCTAGAGCTATACTACCTAGCTAGCTCTAAATGGTACATATTAAGCAATATTCTGTCACTTACAATTTCATTTAGTTCATCCAATTAAATAAACAAAAACACAGTAGTTCTTGCTAACCAGATTCTTACTTTTGCTAGTGCCAGATACTCTATATTCAGTACATTTTTTCGGGATACTGAAGGTTTCCATACACATCGGTCCATGTGAAACTCGGATGATCTAACAAACACAATAATAGTCTTGAAAATTGCATAGGAAGAGTGCTATATTGGCATTATGAATATATATATAATACGAGTGGTGCTCAGTAGAAAGCAAGATTGCAATGGAATTAGAACCAAAAAAGAAGACTAAACGACCATTTGGCTGAACACAAATATGCTATAAAAACGAAAGATGAAAACTATCCTATGGCAGTACATTTTCACACAGCGGGACACAAAAATGCATAGTCTTTAAAAATCATGGTTATTGAAGAAATTGCTATCAATAACCATCTTAACCATCTCCTTTAGAGAGAGTCTTTTTGGATCTATGTTTTATGAGCTATTGCCCCTCCTGGTCTTAATGATGAAATAAACTTTACCCCTTTTTGTAAAACATAAGTGCCGTTCTGTCCCTATTTATATATCTATGTTTTTTCACGTCAATGAATTACAGTTGTTTTCGTCAGTTTAAGTATTTATATTCTGCATGTTGAAACATGTAATTGCCCTCATTATTTACCGTAGAGCTGTGTTTATTGGTTCAATTCTGACCCCTCCCTTTTCATTTCGTATTTAAGTGTATATTCTCTATGTCAGTGTTACATGCACCCTGAAGAAGGCCTGCGAGCTGCTGCGAGCTGTCGGTGTTTTTAGATTGCAATGCTATTTAATTAAAGGCTTTTTTACTTATTCCCTAGTTGAGTGCTGTGGATCCTTTTCAGAAGTAAAGACGTTCTTACAGTAATAATCTTCTTGGCTGTAGATGGTTGAAAGCAGTAGCGTAACTATCGGTTAGCATGGTATGCGGTTGCTTATGGGCCCGGACCAAGCAAGTGATTGGAAGATATTGATTGACAGCCGGGCCCCCCTATCGCATTAGGCAGTAAAGGGCCCGCCTTGATAATCCTGCATAAGGGCACAGTGTTTGCTCGTTACGACGCTGGTTGAAAGCAGAAATTGAGCCCGGTCCCACTCTTTACAACAAAAGAGTTTCTGTCGCTGTTGACATTGCTGGGCAGTTTCCACATATACCAGCACCAGTTTGAGTTCACCCTGGGCTCAATAGTTTCACAGGGAGTTGCTTGATTAACCCAGCTCCTGCCTTGCTGTTTTCCGCTGTATTTCTTCCTTGCTCTATTACGGCTCAAATAATAGTCCTGAGGAGGTTAAATTTATCTAATATGATGTGAATTTTCTTGTTTGGGGCATCAATGTCACTCTATTAAATTAGTGGCTGAAGTCAGCCTAGGTGTTTGTTATTTTCAATACACATTGAACACCACTCCCTGCACTGGTCTTCCTTCATCAAACACTCAACCTATGACATGCACCAGCCATTGTAGATAAAAAATCCCTCTAACTCTTCTTATCCCAAGTAAAAAAAAAGTATATTTAAGTGTACTTGAAATGTATTTTATTTATCCTAAAATATACTTCTAATATATTATTTTGTATACTTCAAATATACTTAAATACATTGAATACATACTTATGGTTAACCATAAGTATACTAGAAGTATAATACTGGAGTATAATTTAAATATACTTTTTTTTACTTGGGATGTAGCTACGTATTTAACGAAAGAATGCAATTCATAGTATTTTTAAACTCACTACTGAAGTTTTACTCTCCAATCAACTCGATTCAGTGGCGGAACAAATAAATTCAGGAAGTCAACTGAATGCCTCCGCTGAATCTAGCTGTAGTTTTCAAAAATCACTACAATGTGGTGAAAACGTAATTGTAGTAAAATATGGATACATTCAGTGGCCGATTAGGGAAATACACAACGCATTGAGTTTTTTTTAGTGATTGTCATTTTGGAAACATGACGGGCACAATGATTTTGGGGTGTTTAGGGGTGAGTGGCATAAAGCCACCTGTGGTCTGGAGGGATATAAGTATTTCCAGATGAGTGAAGTTACAGTATATTTATTTGAAAAATGCAGATACTGTAATACTTTGAAGGAAAAACAGCAAACAAGATGCTTAGACTGCAACTTAATTATTTTCCTAATATGATCTTGTGCTACAGTATGTAATTGTTCTTACAATACCCCTTGTACATTGTGCTGTCAATGCATTCATTGATTTCTTCTGTCTGTTGTCAGCTAATGGCTGCCATGGGTAATGAAGCAGCCAAAGCCAAGTATGAACAGAAAGTTCCAGCATTCTACTACAGACCTAAACACACAGATTGCAAGTAAGTCAGCCACATCAGTGAGTAATAATGATCTAATTACAGAGTTTGGCCAGCTGTGACATGTCCTGTTATTGTAAAACATTTACTGCTTCAAACCAGTATTGAATTGTAACACGCTGCAATAATTCTTCTTCCTGTGGGTATTTATGAGTTTATTTGTGGGTGCTTTTGTATTTGTCTATAAAACAGAGAGGTAGAAAGAGATTTTTGATGATACTGCAACGAGTGACTATCAGTGTAAGCAATTTAATTGATTTCAAGTGAATTTCAGACAGCCTTAAAGAGATTATCATTTTATTGAAATTGTTCATGCATTGGTCTAAGTTGCTAGCTCACAGCACAACTGCATCACAGTTGCCAGGGTTCATATCCTGGTCAGGGCATTGTGACTATGCCCAGGGGCCCAAAATTGGGCAATGAAAATTGGTACAGCACTGCCCGTAGTAGACGTATTGGAAGTCCGAACCATTCTTGTAGTCAGATGTATTAGTATATTTTCACGTTGCTCTCCAGCAACTCCTTTTGTGCATGTCGGGCACCTGTGGATTAAATGGCAGTTGTATAGTTAAGTCCCATGCATGAGGCAACTTAAGGTTTACGTGTTGAATGAACAGTGTGATACAATTGGACAGGAAGCATGTGGTTGATCTTCAAACATCCTGCACCTGCTTAGGGGTAGCCGACAAGGCAAGGGGAATTAGACATGAGAAATTAGTAGGGGAGGGCAAAAAAAGCATTTACGGTGTTTGGTATGTTTTAATTAGCATTGTAAAATTAACTAAATATTTATATGGAATTCATGCACTTCATTTGTACATTGTATTCATATTCATTTATCCAAATTTTTTCAGTCAATGTCAGACTTAAGCCCTAGTTGCAAAAGAAAGGACGCTGTGATTGGCAAATTAGGAATGACCTAAACCCAATTATGATATATTTGATCGATTTCACTGCTTAACATTTAGAAATGGGCCTATTCATATTGAATAAAGTGACTCCTAATGGCTACATGACATTTGAATCAGATGGTAGCATAGCCAGCATAGATAGTATACAGTAAGTTGGTAGCATAGCTAATATGGATAGCATACAGACAGTTGGTAGCATAGCTAGCATAGCTAGCATACAGTCAGCTGGTAGCATAGCTAGCATAGATAGCATACAGGCAGCTGGTAGCATAGCAAGTATAGAGAGCATGCAGTCAGCTGGTGGCGTAGGTAGCATAGAAAGCATACAGTCAGCTGGTAGCATAGCTAGCATAGATAGCATACAGTCAGCTGGTAGCATAGATAGCATAGATAGCATACAGTCAGCTGGTATCATAGATAACATAGATAGCATACACTCAGCTGGTAGCATAGGTAACATACAGTCAGATGGTATCATAGATAGCATACACTCAGCTGGTAGCATAGATAACATACAGTCAGATGATGGTAGCATAGCTAGCATAGATAGCATTTAGTCATTGTAATTCTATATTATTTCCAAGCACTTCAAACCATGTCAATGTAAATAATTAGTATGCAGAATGATAGAATTGCTTCATGAGAGGGTTGGGCTTACAGTGATAATACCTTATATTCAGAGTTACCGGTACTTTTTAAAAGTTACTTTTACAATTGATTACAGTAATCAGATTACTTTTAACAAATGTCAAAGTAACTTGTTACCCAGCTCTACTCATATTCATATGTTATGCTATAAGGCAATACACATTGTAAAATGCCTATTAAAAAGATTCAAATTAAATAGATTGAAATTGCCTAACTGTTGTGGTGTGATCACAGTACAATCAAACACTTTGTTATAGAGAGAGAGAGAGAGTAAGAGAGCGCAAACTAGACTTTTGTAACACACGGAAAATCAGACTAGGGTAGGCCTCAGGGTTAATGTTAGGGTTATACTGAAGTTTAAAGGTGCTATTTGTAAAATGTTTGGCATAACACTAAAACTACAGTAATTTCTCTTTCATATGACCAGCTTACAAATGCTGTAAAGACATTATATCATCATATTTTGTAAATACATAAAATGGATGTGTATTGGATAATGTTATACTATGTGTGATTTGTTAAACACAAAAGCATGGCCTTAATGTAGACATGTTATTAAATTCAGACCGGTGCATGCCCAGGGACAAACACTGCGGAAGCACAACTCATCACATCCTCATTGCAATTCCCATTCAAATTGAACAATATCTACTGCATAGTGTCGTAAATTATTGTCCCATCTGAACAAATTTTTACATGTTTTGAAATATCATAAAAGATTATGTTCTACAGCAATTGAAAGCTGGTCACTCAAAGATAATGTAGTTCTGTTTTCAATTGAATTCAAACAAGTAGCACCTTTAAGGTAAGAAATAAAATAGTGTTATGGATTAAAGTAAGGGTTTAGGAAAACAAAAGTCCTAACAGGTATAGTAAATCAAGCTTGTATGTGTGTGTTAATGACATTTTAATCATTTTACACTTAATTAGTGTGTGCTCATGCTTGTGTAAGGAAAGAAAATCTGTATGAGCAAGATAAGTAGAAATGTGGGCTGTGTCCCAAACTCGCAGCTTGTTAGTCCATCATCCATTCCCTGAATAGCATGGCACCTGTGTTATAGAGGAAGGTGAGAGAAGGTGAAATCCATCCATTGCTTCCTTGTGTTGCAGGCTACTACGGGAACAGTGGATCCGAGCCAGGTACGAGAGGAACGAGTTTGAGTTTATAGAGAAGCAGGAGCCATACTCTGCAGGTTAGCGGGCACACACACTGTACACACTGTACACCAACGATATGGAAATCTTACCCTACGTGGGCCGGAGCCTGCTGGTTTTCTGCCTATTCATTTATTGCACCCACCTGGTTTCCCAGGTCTAAATAAATGCTGGATTAGAAATCCTGGATTCAAGGGCCAGATTTGAGTACGAGGGCTATACACATTCACACATGAAAACATTCATATGCATGCATAGACAAACCTTCCCTAACACAAGGATATTCAAGGGATTTTTAGTATGCAAAGCTACAGATGCAAAGCTATGCAAAATCAGACCAATGAATACTCCTTGGCAACAGAGCGATGGTGAAAACCGTAAAAGACTTTGCTGAGAACACGTTTTCCCATTTATGTAAAAGGTATTCATCATGTTTGTGAAATAAACTGTGAAAAATCTATGATTTTGAGGTGCAAGATGCTGGCAGAGTTTGTGTGTGTATCTTTCCTTTGTGGTTGTTTGTGTTCTCGCTAGCTCAGACAGTCCAGGGGAATGAACCAGGCTCCGGTTTCATGAAAGCACTCTCATTCTTATTGGAGGGAGAGTGGAATTGCATTGATTAAAGATGACCTCATCTGTTTACTATGAGATTTGATTTAGGTGCTCACCCAGAAACACACACACAGACACACATTTTGCTCTCCTAACCTGAAATACCTCTTAATCAAGTGGAGACCTTATTACATCCCCCTCTCAATGTGGAAGACCTGATAATCGTGTTTAGTCCCTATTATATCCTACATGAATGCTCAACAGTCATTGTCTTTGTTGTGTATATTGTCCTGTATTTGTGCATAGCAAGCTAGCTAGTACTAGAGGAATAACACAGAACTCTGAGCCACTAGAAACACTGGCTGCTAGGGTTGCTGTTGTTGTTGCCATAGACTATAGCAGGAGTAGTTTGAGGAAGATGTTCCAGAGAATTTCACCAACACACCTCCTGTGCAATTTCAAAGTGAAAACATGATAACGGAAACATTATCATGAAAGAAAAAACTGCTACATGTTTCTCCCCTGTCCTACATTTCAAACCAGGCTTCCATTATCCGTATTTTGTGGGGAACAGGAGAAGGACCTTCAAGCATGTTAACCCTGGCAAATCTACTGGCCCCTGACAGCATCCCTCGTTGTGGCCTCAGAGCATCACATATTAAAGGTTCAGTGTGTAAGATTTAGTGGCATCTAGTGGTATGTTTTGCAAATTACAAACAGCCAGTCACTCACCGCCTACCCCTCCCTTTGCAAACAAAAAAAATAATCTACGGTGGCCAACGTAGGATAAAATATGTTGTCATCTGAGACAGCAGAGTACCAAGTCAAGCAATGAGGTTTCTTCATATAGAGATATTAAGAAATTATATTTACTTAATTATTCAGTAAAACCACGTTTTTTCAAATGTTATTTTTTCCTGTTCATCATTGTGTTAGTGTTTTATTCACTGACTTTACCTAGCTTATTTCCATGCTGGTTAGTACAAGATAAAAAATTTGGAAAAGCCACACTGATGTTTACTCGCGATTTCTGCCTGCGTTGCTCCCGTATTCGTCTGGCCTCATCATGCTTTCGAAATAACAATCCAACTAACGTTACATATTTTTTCTAACGATACTAAACGTTTAGCTGGCTAATATGAGCTGTTATGCTGTAGGCTAACGTTCTGTTTGGCAGTAAATAGTACTACTCAGCCGATTGTCTTACGAAAATAACCAGCACATTTCTCCCAACATAGCAAAGCCACAACAAAGCGAGGGAGAAGAACTATGTTACATGCAATAATCCAACTATATATTTTACACCACTGACAAGGGAAAAGTCACTTCTCATGGTATCTATGGCTAGCTTCTAGCCAATGCTAACTTTGTCAAACAACAGTTTGCATTTGCATTGCTAAAGTTGGAATACCTTACCTGTCCAGCAGACAACAGGCAACTTTGGCATCGCTTTGAAAACATTTTTCCCTCATTAGCGCCTTCAATCTGGAAGATGCCACACTGATGTTTACCCGGGATTTGTGCCTGTGTCGCTCTTGTATTTGTCTGGCTTCATCATGCTTTCGCTTCTTCAAAGCAGATTCACCCTCCGTCGGCTCTTGTGCTAAATAATAGCTGTGGTCCTACAATTGTCCAAAATTACACTTCTAATAAAGGAGAGCTTCTACTATTACCTAATACTTAGAAACATACAACTTCTTCTTCTGCTGCTTCTTCTTCTGCTGTTGCTGCTGCTTTTCTTTCAAGGTAGTGACGAAACACGCTCTGTAGTGCTGTTTGTTCGCTGAGGGCAACGGTAGAATCATGACGACAAAATACAGCGACCTCCATAAAAGGGGGTGCCCGCAGTTATGTAGATATAAATGGCTCATTCTAAGGTAATAAAAACATAATGGTTCATTATGTGAGGTCTTTACACACCACTGAAAACATAGTTATGGATCTTATATTGTATTTCTGTCAATAGATCCTTAGAAATACTACACACTGAACCTTTAAGTGGAAGTGTTTCCGGTCATATTTACATACTTCTTTTAGCCTGTTGTCCCCACCTGCTCTGCTGTCCACCTCTGATCCATGACCCAAACATGTCAAGGTGACTGAGCTATATAAAAACATGTCCATTAGCACTCACTGTGGTCATGATGAAGTGCTTAGAGAGCCTGACATCACCACCATCACACACCACAACACTGCAATTTGCATCTGGCCCCAACGGAGTCAAGGGTGGCGCCACTGCACTTTACGTCATCCTATCAAATCTGGACAAGAGGAACACCTACTGTATGAGAAGGCTGTTAATCAACAACAGCTCACTTAAATCTGAAGGGGTCCACGTGGCGTAGTGGGATAAGTCACTTTATTGCAGGACAGTCTACGTCATGACGGTCATGGGTTTGAGCCTGACCATGTGTTCATTGACATTCCCCGGGCCTCCTGCATGATGAGGCGCAAAATTGGCATAGCGCTGCCCGGGATTTGGGTTAGATAAGTCAGATTATCTATCCTACCAGTTGCTCTCCAGCAACTCCTTCTGTTCAGATCAGGTGCCTGTAATTTCTTTTTGGTTTTTTTTTTAACCTTTATTTAACCAGGTAAGTTGACTAAGAACAATTTCTTATTTACAGCAACGACCTGGGAGCAATTAGGGTAAAGTGTCTTGCCCAAGGACATAACGACATTTGGCTCAGTCGGGAATTGAACTGGCAACCTTCTGACTACAAGCCTGACTCCCTACCCACTGAGCCATCTGCGCCCCCATCAGTCGTGGAAGTATTGTCAGTGAACGTAATCATCCCGTGCATGATCCGACTGAAGACTTCTGTGTTGGGTGAACAATGCAAAAAGTATTGGCGGCTCAGGCGACATGTGGTTGGATTAACCATGTGTCTCTATCTGTACAAAGAGTTGCGGAGCTGCCAACAAGGCAGGATTAGAGAGAGCATTGGGAAGAAAGGAAGAAAAAACACTTAACTGAGACCTGGGGTTGGACCATAAGGAGTTCTAGTTGTAGATTTTACTACAGTAAAATGAAGTTTAGTCAACTGCATTGCTTAAGGGCAGAAAGGCAAACTTTCACTACACCCAAAATAGTAGATATTATAATATGCATATGTCCAATAACCATTTAAATGTAGCACATTTGAAACATGTATGTCTTCGTTTATCTATTAGCATCAAATGTACATTATTTAGGAACATCCTTGGTACTTCTCATCTATACAGCTGTGGCATCTTTAGGTCCTACCGTAGATGTTCTGATAGACCTATATATGCAGTATAGGTTTTCCTACATTTCGGAGAGCAGCAAGTCGGGTGGTAAACAACCATCTTCAGTGCACATTGACAGTATTGATTCTGGAAAGGGTTATCTTATTGATCAATGACGTAATGCAAGGTGAATGGCTGATGTGGGGAGGGGGATGACGGCAATTCTTTTCACCAGGATAGGTAAGTGAGATTTGAATTGTAGTTAGTAGTGGAAATTAAGAAACTGACAAATCAGACAAGCTTAATGGAAAATGAGTTTGTATACCTGATTCGCTGGTCAGCTTGACACATTCTATTTGAGGAAAGAACATGTCTTGTAGTAGGATTTGAAATTGCGAGTGACCCACAGAGAGAAAAAAGACTGCCATTTGTAAAACTCTCTTAATTAAAGTTACAGAAAATTAAAAGCCGGTTTGATGTGCTGTTGAAAAGGAATTTAACCCCACCCTCAACCCAAATCCCAATTAAACCAGTGTATGTGAGGAGAAAGACAGAATGGAAATGAGGAACAGATACTGAAAGCAATGGTGGAAGGAGACAGCACAAAATAGAAATAGAGGATTAAGGAGAGTGTAGTCTGTGATGAATTACACAGAAGGCTCTGAACTACCACCTCATGTAATATAATAATTGCCTGTGTTGAAGAGGCACACAAATAGACTGGGAAGCTCTTATACTGAGGCGATAGAAGTAGAAAGCTGTGTCATTAACATGTAGAGGGTTCTACTTTACTGGGAGGTTCTTAATCCACCCTGTTTTCTGGTTTTCTTTCTTTCTTACTTTCTTACTTTCTTACTTTCTTTCTTTCTTTCTTTCTTTCTTTCTTTCTTTCTTTCTTTCTTTCTTGTTTTGTTTCACTTTACATTATTATAATGTAATTCTATGATCTGAACAACAATGATCCAATACAATGTGAAGGAAATATATATTTCTGTGGGTTGATCAATAGATATGTTATACAATGTATTTAGTGTAATTATATAATCTTAACTAGGCATCCTGTAAAATGTCTGTGTGTCATTCTATGGTCTGAAACCCCGGGGCTGTGTCTCTGTCTGCCCAGGGTACAGAGAAGGGTTTCTATGGAAACGGGGACGAGACAACGGTCAGTTCCTAAGCCGGAAATTCATCCTATCTGAAAGAGAGGGGGCACTTAAGTACTTCAACAAACAGGACGTAAGGCCGGAGTCAGCACATATTCACACCTAAACACACAGACTCTTTGTACAAGCACGTCCCTAGTAAGTGTAATGTTCAGCTAACTGCTACAAGTGTTCAAGTTAATCATAAACACTTGGGTGGCAGCAGATTAACAGAGTTTCTATAAAAGAAATCATAACATATACCTCAACAGAATTATTCTACAGTACTTACCTATCTGTTTGTCTATACTGTAAAGGACAGAATGTGTCATTCTATGTAACAATGTAAATGTATACTGTATTTATGTAGCGTTCAGTTTGTGTATCTGCCCCAGGCGCGGGATCCCAAAGCAGTGATGAAGATTGAGTCTCTTAACGCCACGTTTCAGCCAGCTAAGATAGGCAACCCCTACGGCCTACAGATCACCTACCTACGAGACAACAGCACCAGGAACATCTTTGTTTACCACAGTGACTCAAAGGTGACCATGACAAAATGTTTAAGCAGAATGGTCCCAGATACGATGACAGTTCCTCATTATGTTGGTACACAGATTTTGTCCGTTCAACTACAGTAAGTTGATTCTAGCATTTTAGTGCTTGTGGTTTGGTTGCCGATGGTTAGTTCTACATAACTAAAGGACAGTAGAAATGTACATGTCTATATACCAGAGGTTATCAACCCTCATGTTTACCTCTATTCATTCCATGGATTAGAAATCTTCCAAATCCAGCACACCTAAATCAGCTTGTCTACTAGCAAGCATCCACTACTTATATCAGGTGAGCTAGTTCAGGCTTACAGTACATGCAAATAAGGACAAATCTGGGTTTCCTCAGGAAACGTTTGAACCACTGTTTTATACCTCTATTTAATCAGTAGACATGTTCTTCACAGTGACTTCAACAGGGATTGTAATCCTTCCATGTACAGTCATGATTAAAGGTTTTGAGAATAACACAAAAACTAATTTTCACTAAGTCTGCTGCCTCAGTGTTGATGATGGCAATTTGCATGTAGTCCAGAATGTCACGAAGAGTGTCAAACAAACGCACGTCATATCACTGCGCATACCTATACATTTTTTGTGCGAAATTGCGCATGCTGAAAATTAACCCATTGCATTCTGGGGGTCTACCTCCTTACCCACTTGTTAGCAAAGGCTGCATTGGTGCGCACTTGTTGGAAGTGGGTCTAATTAGCCCATACACCATTGATCGCTTTCGCTCAAAATGACGGAGCCTAGCGTGAATGCGCAAATCGAGGGTCGTGGGTAAAGTGGAGGGGTCTGATTAAGACTGTAAGCCCAACTCTGTCAGTAGTCACTTATCTCTGGGCTAGGATGAAAGGCAATGAGAGTAGAGCCCCCTCTGATTGTCAATAGCGATGATCGCAAGTCTTTTTCACACTGTATGCCTTCTTTTGGCAAATCCCAAGCATGCACCACACAGAAATCCTCTCAACAAGGCAATGCTGCAAGTCCTATGAAGCATTGCATTGAATACTAATGTTGTGCCCGAATTCCGTTGTACCCAAATGCAAAAACTCAATAGAATTGTTCAAAGTGTAATGACTCTGTGTCAGGATACCTCATCAAGCAGGCCTTATCATGTGTTAAACGTTTGCCTTTTTATCAGTGCAAGGATGACTGAATAAAAATAGCTTCTGACTTTTTTGTTGTTGCTAGGAAATGGTGGACTGGTTCAATGCCATCAGAGCAGCCAGGTTTCATTATCTTCAGGTGGCATTTCCTGGAGCCAGTGACGAGGAGGTGAAGCTACAAACTATTTCTGTTTTGAAATGTTTAAGGCCAGATGTGTGTAAACACAGATATGACACTACACTGCTTTTACTCTGGTCTCCTCCAGCTGGTGCCCAAACTGACCCGTAGCTTCATGAAGGAGGGCTTCATGGAGAAGACCGGCCCGAAGCAAACAGAGGGCTTCAAGAAGAGGTGGTTCACCATGGATGACAGGAGGCTCATGTACTTCAAAGACCCTCTAGTGAGGAGACAGATAACGTCCCACCCTGCCATGGAACACCTGGTCCATTCTCAAACATCTCCTCCTATCTTCTACACCTGTGGCATATGCCATACTTTCTTCTGTTTCTCTCTGTCTCTCTCTCAATCTCTCTCTCTTTCTCTTTTTCTCTCAGTTTTTCCTTTCAGTTTCATTCTTTCTGTAATCTCTCTCTCCCTCTGTTTCTCAGTTCTCCCTTTCAGTTTTTCTCAGTATTCTCTCTCTCTGTTTCTCTCTCTCTGTTTCTCTGCTCTCTATCTCTCTCTCTCTCTATGTTTCTCTGCTCTCTATCTCTCTCTCTCTCTATGTTTCTCTGCTCTCTATCTCTCCCTCTCTCTCTGTTTCTCTGCTCTCTATCTCTCTCTCTCTCTCTCAATTTTTTATTTGCATGGGAAGCATGTGTTTTCTTTGCCAAAGCAAATGGTAAAGAATGATACCAATAAAACAAAAAAATAAAAGTCTACAAGTTGTCCTGTCTCCCTCTGTCCGTCAGGATGCATACGCGCGGGGAGAGGTGTTCATTGGCAGTAAGGAGAACAGCTACACCGTGTTGCCAGGTCTACCCCCCACTACGCAGGGCCACCACTGGAACCATGGCATCACCATAGTCACGCCCGACAGGAAGTTCCTGTTTGCCTGCGAAACCGAGGCGGAGCAGAAGGACTGGATCGCTGCATTCCAGAGGGTCATAAACAGACCAATGAGGCCTCAGGAGTATGCAGGTAGAGTCGCCCAGGGCCCGCCTTACACAAGGGTTCTAGACACCTGGCTCGGTAAAAGAGGCCTGCGAGATCTGTACAACACCCAATCAAGCTAATCAAAGCCGTATAAGCACTGCTTTGTTAAATGTTTTACAGCAGTTATAAATCAAACACCGACACACAGGCTCACTTTGAAGCAATTTCACAGTTGATGGAGATCAGAGGTGTGCAAAGTTCTGTCTCGAGAGCGGCGTCTGGACTTTGAAACCTATGTTTTTATTCTACACCCCAACCACCATTTAATTTAATTTAATTCTCAAATGAAATCAAAAGCAGCCTGATAAAATGTGAATGTGCTGTATTTACTCTCAGGTCCATATGTATTTGGACGTTGAGTAAATTATTATTATTCCAGCAGGCTACAACAGCACAGATTTTCTGCTTTCATTTGAGGGTATTTACAGACATGGCCAAAAGTATTGGTACCATTCCACTTTGACCCGTCAACTAAGTGGAAACTATTTGGATTGATGATGTACTGGGACCCCTAACGTAATATTTCGTTGCAAAGCCTTTGCAGACAATAAATGCAATCAAGCACTGTCTGTAGATCTGAATGCAATTTCTACACTTTTACACTGGTAGTTTGGCCCACTCTTCTTAAGGAGACAGCTCCAGTTCTCTCAAGTCTGATGGGTATCTTTTTCCAACTGCGAGTTTAGCTCTCTCCAAAGAAATTAGTTGAGATTTAGATCAGGACACATAGAAGTCACTTCAGAATAGTCCAATGTCTTCTCATCTATTCTTGGGTGCTTTTTGACGTGTGTTTCTGGTCATTTTCCTGATGGAGGACCCATGACCTGTGACTGAGACACAGCTTTCTGACACTGGTTGTTATGTTCGTCTCCAACACGCCTTAATACCCTCATGATAGGGATGTTTTTAATTTCTTTTAAGCTTCATTTTTTTTCTGTAAACATGGAGCTGTTGTGATTTACCAAGCATTTCTTTTTGTGTTTTGTTTTGTTAATCAAGGACATTCTCCAGGAGCTACTGTGGCTTTTCCACATACATGGCAACGTCCAGTCAGGCTTTTTTAGTTTTTCACTTATAAGTGTGGTGTCCCTGGGTCTTGTACCATGGAGCCTATTGTCTTTCAGAAAGCAACCAATGGCGTGACTTGAAACAGTTGCACCTTGAGCTTGAACGTCGGCTTGGATCTGTCTTGACAATTTCTTTGTTCTTTCTCGACCATTTGAAAAATCCTTGTCTACATTTTATAATAATATTGGCAACAGTGCTCACAGGAACATTGAGCTGTTTGGTCTTGTAGTTTTCACATTGACCATGCTTGGCTACTACCTTCTTTCTAAACTTTTCAGACAACTTTCTGGCTTTCCTTCTCTTTTCCATGCTCAGTGACACAAAACAGCAGAGCACCTTTTTCCATTTAAAATGGCTGAATGAGTGATTATGCGATTGAAGACATGATAATTATTAAAAGATAATGTTTTGTTTGAGTTATCACTACAATACTGTACAATTATTTAATATAACGTCCAAACGGTATCAATAATATTGTCCAGGCCAATTTATAATATCTTTACAGAATAAGCAAAAATTTGTTCCGCTGCAAACAAAAGACTTAAATACTTTTAATTTCGTCATATTAGAATAATATGCATAATTTCAATAAAATTCAAGGGAACCATTACTTTCAGCTACGTCTATACATCCAAATCGGTTAAATGATGTAGGAATGTCAGTCCTCCCATTTTAAGAGGCCAAAGGAAATTGGACAATTGTTTGCTCAGCAGTTCCACGGCCATGTGTTTGTCATTCCCTGATTAGTTAATTTAGAAGTTAGCAGATAAAGGACTAGGTTTGGTTTCAAGGGTGGCATTTGCATTCGGAATTTGTTGCTGTTAACTGTCAATATGAATTCCAAAAAGCTTTCACTGACAGTGAAGCATGCCATATTAAATTTTGCCAAAAATCTAAAACTAAGAGTTCTGGAACATCTATGGCCAGATGAGACAAAGCTCAACTTTGTCAACTTGCCAGAATGATGTGGAGAGAAGAGTATGTAATAGGAATCTGCTCATGACCTCATTTGTGAAGCATGGTGGAGGTAGTGTTATGGCATGGCCATGTATGGTTTTGTATTTTTTGATGATATGACTGCTAACAGAAGCAGCGGAATGAATTCTGATGCGTTTAGAGCAGTTGGACAATGACCCGAAACATACTGTGAAATCTAAGACTTTTTGAGCATGCATTTTATTTGCTAAAGGCAAAACAACACAAGAAAAAGCAGGAACTGAATACAGCCGCAGTAAAAGGCATACACACCATCTGAAGAAAAACAGCATCTGGTGATAACAATTTGAAATTGAATTGATGTCTCTGTGTTGTGAACATTAAGCAGTCGTTGACTATAAAGGATTTGCAATTTTGTAAATAAACAATTGTGTTTGTCCAATTACTTTTGAGCCCCTAAAATTGGGGACTATATGTAACAACGGTTGTAATTCATACAATACTTTTGACAAAAAAAACTTAAATTAAAGATCACATTCCACACTTGAAGCACTTCTTGTTTGTTTCCTTTCACTGTCCATATATTTTCAGACCTGATTGTAAAAGCATCTGTGATTGGTACTTCTAACTAACTGGATTTCTTCTCTTCATCATGCAGTGGAGGCTCACTTCAAACACAAGCCTTGAGACTGGAGATAGAACTGTAAGCTACTGGTCAACTCCAATCTCACTAAGAACAGGACAGACCGTTTTTCTTTGAGACCCTGGAACAACACAAGCCCATGGGGCTCTACAGTGCTGAAAAGAGACAACACGATGCAAGAGATTGGAGATATCAGAGGGGAATTAACAAGAGAAGAACTTACTTCTTATGACATGATGTCCAGACCTTTGGTCAAATGTCAAAGGGTCTGAAGAGAAGAAAAAAAATCCTACTGCTGCTCTCCACATAGACTCTTCCACACTTCACCCCCGCTCTTACTGTTGTGAGTGGTTCATCCTATGGTGTATGCTGATGAGTAATGTTCACTGTTTGTTGAGACCAGTGCTGTCATTTATTGATTGGACAGTTTTGATTGTTCTGCGTAATCTGCATTCACTTAAATTTCCAGGTGCTGACAAAACCTATGCTTTTAGATAGGGTTAAACACATTGTGTGGCTGTTATTTATTTTCAAACTATACATGTTACTGTAAATATTTTTAATCTCAGTGAATGCTGCTTCATGCAACAAGATTGTAATTTATTTAATATTAATATCATGCTGTACATGTTTGATATCCTTGTGATTAAACAAATGTGTTTACCATTGAAAAACACTAGAGGGCACTCCAGGCCATTCATCACCCATAATGTGTATCAGAATTCAGCTGTTTTGCCACTGTAATAAACTTGACAGGAATCCAAGCTGAGAACGTTGTCCTTGTTTCCCATCATTTGGGCTCAGATTTGAATTAAATTACAAAATTATGTTATTGGTTTTCATCAACCGCTGTACTTCCTCTCTATTAAAAGTTATCTTTTACTGTCTCTACTCTCTAGCACAGAGCTTGCCAAACTTTTTCATTTCTTCTCTGTAGCACAGGAAAGCATGTATTGATCTAATTTAAAGACCTGTCAGGTTGTCTGCACACAGTATAATGACATGGAAGGGCATGGTGACGGCATATGCCCTTAGACATTTTAAAGGGTGTAGTCTTCACTCAAAGTTATTGATCTGTTGATAAAATTCTCAGGGGACCTAATTTCAATATCAAGGTTTGAGAACATGTGCTCTTAAAGTTAAATCTCGTGCCAGAGTTTGTTGTAGCGGTCTAGAAGCTCTCAACTCTGGAGCACGTATGTCCCCTGGTGACGAATTTTCGAGTCTGTGCAATTCCTCTCTGTGTTTTCCTCAATAACTGTCTTCCTGGCTTCTATTTTCTACTGTACATTCATAAATACCCCCCC
>JACXGM010004452.1:21701-38067 GCA_016801145.1 Umbra pygmaea | reverse complement strand
ATTAGTTGATTCAGATGATTAGGTTAATAGCTCGTTTAGAGACCCTTTTCATGATATGCTAATTCTTTGAGATAGGAATTTTGGGTTTTCATGAGCTGTATGCCAAAATCATCAGTATTAAAACAATAAATGACCTGAAATATTTCAGTTGGTGTGCAATGAATCTAAAATATGTGAAAGTTTAATTTTTATCATTACATAATGGAAAATAATGAACTTTATCACAATATGCTAATTTCTTGAGAAGGACCTGTATGTAGCTGATTCTGAACGAACTCGTCTTTGAGATGAACGTGTTCTAACGCATCTTTAGTCAATAAAATGTAAAAAAAATACATATTTTTTATTTTTAACCTATGTTTGATACTGCTTTCATACTTCAGTTCTCTACAGTTATTTCATTTTGATTATGTTCTGCTACTCCTGTCCTTAGGCTGCCTTTCATTTGTGTTACTTTGTGTTGTGATATAGGTATTTTTTATTACTTTCTTTTTTAGATGTATTACTTTTCTGTAAATCACTTTGGTCAGCCTAGTGGCTGTTGTAAACGTGCTGTACAAATAAAATGAACTTGAACTGGAACTTAACACAATAGTACATATTTGACCATTCGTTTTTTGACATTTTATATAAGGATAATGTCCAGAATGTCCACCAGGTGGTGCCAAAATCTCTGGAATTAATCCCTCAGTCAGTCTATGGGCTGACACATGATTAGAGTTACAGTAAATGCTTATTTTGAGACTTCTTGAACAATCTGAGAAGTGAAGGTTATTTTGTCTTTAACTATTACAGATAGTGTGACAATTATTTTTTCCTTTAAAGCCTTGAAAGTACCCTAGTGTGTTCCAATGGCTGCCTCCAATATACCTGAACTGAAGTTAGTTTGTCTATTTTTGCGACATAGTTAAAGATCAGATCAAATTTTATGACCAATTTATGCAGACACATAACTCCTAAAGGTTCACATATTTATTCTTGCTAATCTGTTTGTCTCCGTTTCTGCATCTTTCCATCACATAACAATCCAACCACCTATGATCTTCAAAACAAAATCAGAGAAAGTAAGTCATCAAAACATATCAATCAAACTTCTCAAACAGATGTTACTGACACATTTAACAATGACGTTAATGTTTATAAGCCCTTAAAATAACTGGTCTAATGATCTTTTGTCCCTGCTTTAAGCTTTCCCATTCCTTATTTCTTAGGGGGTCTTTTATTGGATCTTTAGTCCATAGCCAATTATCGCTCAGAAATGGACAAAGATCAAAGATGGACAAAGCTTAATAGTTTATAAAGACTAGTGTAGATATACTAGGGGTGGACACAATACATGCAACAATTTATCAATATCAAGAACCTAATAAGTTTTTAACTGTTTAGTGGAATATTGCACCCTTCTTCAAGAAGAAAAGGATCCAGTTATTTGAGGGGTGAAGGAGTTGGAAAAATATTTCGCACTCTGTGCTTCAAAACTTCCTATGGGTTCAAAATGTGATTGGTGATTGGTGAGGCCATGAAAGGTATTTTTTCATAATCCTGGTGTTCATGGAACCACTCTTGAATTTACTTAGCAGTGTGTTTGAAGGCATTAGCATCCTGACATCAGAACATCGCATCCTGGAATTTCAACATAGGTTGAAAGACTGTATTACTTTTTTATTGGTCAGGTGTCCTGGGGCCTCATGTATAAACGTTGTGTATGCACGAAAAGCTTGTGTAAGCTGGTTTTCATGCACACAGTGTGATGTATAAAAATTAACTTGATTTGAGAATTTCCGGCCCGTGAGAGAAACTTTTGAGCAGACGTGAGAATGTGCGGGCCGTACGCAAAGTCTTGTCTGGCTCTGTAATGTGGCAAACTCTAAATTAAAGGTGCCATAACTCACCAATCATTACAAAATAAAGTTTCCAATACTGTCATATGTCTATTGACTTTTCAACAAACATAATTACATCCGCCAATAAAAGTTTGACCATTGATGTGGATGATTCACACCAAAATGCCTAAACCCAAATGGGATATGCCATTAACTGTTTAATCTGCCACCACTTAATAACGTCTGTTAAACTTGAGGGTATCGAACGAACTACAAAATCAATCAGGAAATGCATGTCACCCTCTGTATATGGTTAATATTGCACGCAGCACAGATTACTTACCACAGATTAAATATATACTCACTGTGCAACTACAAGATTGGCATAAGAAAATGCAATTTTCTCTGTGAGCCTGACTCTGGCCCATCCATAATGCACAGGAGGCATAACGCACAGGAGGCATGATCCTGTGGATTATGTGTAAATAAGTGAACAAGGTGTGGGAAATTAGGTGTAGCCTATAAAAGGATGCATAAAAGATGATGTTATACTTGATGCGCAATGGCTGCTCTGGCCAGGGTCAAAATACAAGGTGTCCTGCCTTATGAACCATCCCAGATGTTTTTATATATATATATAAATACACTTATATATATATATATATATATATACACTCACCTAAAGGATTATTAGGAACACCATACTAATACTGTGTTTGACCCCCCTTTCGCCCTCAGAACTGCCTTAATTCTATGTGGCATTGATTCAACAAGGTGCTGAAAGCATTCTTTAGAAATGTTGGCCCATGTTGATGGAGATTTGTAGGATGCACATCCAGGGCACGAAGTTCCCGTTCCACCACATCCCAAAGATGCTCTATTGGGTTGAGATCTGGTAACTGTGGGGGCCATTTTAGTACAATTAACTCATTGTCATGTTCAAGAAACCATTTGAAATGATTTGAGCTTTGTGACATGGTGCATTATCCTGCTGGAAGTAGCCATCAGAGGATGGGTACATGGTGGCCATAAAGGGATGGACATGGTCAGAAACAATGCTCAGGTAGGCCGTGAGCAACGTTTTACATTGTTGCCAAAAAGTTCAATTTTGGTTTCATCTGACCAGAGCACCTTCTTCCACATGTTTGGTGTGTCTCCCAGGTGGCTTGTGGCAAACTTTAAACTACACTTTTTATGGATATCTTTCAGAAATGGCTTTCTTCTTGCCACTCTTCCATAAAGGCCAGATTGCTGCAGTATACGACTGACTGTTGTCCTATGGATAGACTCGCCCACCTCAGCTGTAGATCTCTGCAGTTCATCCAGAGTGATCATGGACCTCTTGGCTGCATCTCTGATCAGTCTTCTCCTTGTATGAGCTGAAAGTTTAGACGGACGGCCGGGTCTTGGTAGATTTGCAGTGGTCTGATACTCCTTCCATTTCAATATTATCGCTTGCACAGTGCTCCTTGGGATGTTTAAAGCTTGGGAGATCTTTCTGTATCCAAATCCGGGTTTGAACTTCTCCACAACAATATCTCGGACCTGCCTGGTGTGTTCTTTGTTCTTCAAGAAGCTCTCTGTGCTTTCAACGGACCTCTTAGACTATCACAGAGCAGGTGCATTTATACGGAGACTTGATTACACACAGGTGGATTCTATTTATCATCATTAGTCATTTAGGTCAACATTGGATAATTCAGAGATCCTCACTGAACTTCTGGAGAGAGTTTGCTGCACTGAAAGTAAAGGGGCCGAATAATTTTGCTCGCCCTATTTGTCAGTTTTTTATTTGTTAAAAAAGTTTGAAATATCCAATAAATTTAGTTCCACTTCATAATTGTGTCCCACTTGTTGTTAATTTTTACAAGAAATTACCGTTTCATAACTTTATGTTTATGAAAAGGTCGAAAAGTTCAAGGGGGCCAAATAATTTTGCAAGGCACTGTATCTCCTGTTTTGGTACTTAAAGTCATTTTGCGCACTTGCCTCCAGTCTTGAGTGAATTCGTGACAATAATGCCTTTTGTTACTTTGTACATTTTTATAGCTAGTCTGTGTACTATGCCCTTATGGCTGTCCTTTTTGTTTGTTGAAGCCAATTCCAGTTCTCTGTGTTCCTATCTCCAGATCCTTCCTGTGACAATAATTCGCTACCTGCACTCTCCTGGATATCTGCCTGTGACCCCTGGACATCTGACCATTCCTCTATCTATTCACACTGGGCCTATACAGCCAAACCAACCTGGCTCGATATAGATCCAGCCAGTTATCTGAACCATCCTACTGTTCGTGAGGATCTGGCCTACTACATTTCTCATATCCTACACAACCATTCATTTCCATTATTTCAACAAAATTCATTATTGTTGTTTCTCACAAATTTCTGTGTTTTGATTCTCTCTCTACTGTTTTGAGCCCAGACCTGACACATACAGAGAAGGACAGTAACTCTGAGAAGGAATATTTATTTTACTTGAATAAGTTAACTGTTCATCTGTAGAGTGTGTGCTAGCTAAATGTTGCTAACTCAAAGAGCTACAGCTAACTTAGCTAAAAAAATTCCACCCTGTTAATTTCCACCCTGTTATGTTATGTATGCCTAACAGGAAGGAACCCCAAAAGGTTTTTTGGATATACACCTTACTGACTAGAAATTCTGGAAGTTTTTTATTATTATTATTATTTAGGAGTAGTAGTAGTAGTAGCAGTAGTAGTAGTAGTAGTAGTAGTAGTGGTAGTAGTAGTAGTATTGTTTGTATATACCATTGTTGTACATGATGGAAATCAAGGAAACTATGCTTTGTAACAAAATAAAAATTGTTAATTTGTGTTTTAAATCTTCTTATCTTCATGAGTGTTTTAATATTTATTGTTAATGTGTTTTTCATCTTTTTAATGATGTTTGGTAGAGCCAAAAAAATAGGTACTTGGTTTGTGTTGCCAATCAATCATTTACTCAAAAATAAATAAAAGATAATTTCCACTTACCTATTTATGTTGTTATCATTTTGATTATTATTATTATTTTGATGTTATTCCAGAAAATACAGTAGGTTCACCATGCAGGACATAAGGGAGAAATCATTGGATATGGTGAATCTGAATCTGACCTGTTAGAGGCCTACTTGGTTCCACCCTGTTATGTTCCATTCCACCCTGTTATGTTCCATTCCACCCTGTTATGTTCCATTCCACCCTGTTATGTTCCATTCCACCCTGTTATGTTCCATTCCACCCTGTTATGATCCATTCCACCCTGTTATGTTCCATTCCACCCTGTTATGTTCCATTCCACCCTGTTAGGCAAGGATTTCTTAAATATATTTTAACCACAACATTAAGTGTTTGGTATATTTGTATGTTGTTTTGTTAAGTGAGGTACATGTAATGCAAATACATTTATTTCTAAATGATTAAATTCCCCATACTAGACAACAAAATGGGGACCAAAAAAGTCCAGATTCTTAATATGTAAGATACCAGTATATACTCTTCATAAAATTAAAACTGTTAAAGCAACAACAATAACACTATTATCATAGCATAAGGGACACATTATATCAGAGAAAAGTTCAGTATTCTTTCACTTGTACATTTTAAAAACTTTGTGATTACCATTTATATGTCCCTAACAGGGTGGAAAATGACTGGAGGAAAATGTTCAAAAAATACCATGATTATAATATTTTCAGCCCCCGAGCTTGGCCAAAATGCATTCCTCATAACTAAGTATGGCACTGTTCTGACAAAATTTTTAAAACATCAAATACAATCATTTGAATTTTCAGAAAATAGGAAGCCAAAAATTTGATCCAAAACAGAAATCACCCTACTGCAATATTATTTTCTGGATACCCAGACAAGACACTCAGAAAACTTTGACTCTGTCTACACATACACTACAATTCCAAAATGCAAGCCTCTACTGCAGAGGTAGGCAACTCTGGTCCTGGAGGGCCGAAACACTTCAGATTTTTTATTTTACCTAGTAGTTAATTGCAATAACCTGCTTTCCCAGGTATAAACCAGTCCCTTATTAGAAAGAGAAACCAAAAATCAGAAGTTTTTCGGCCCTCCAGGACCGGAGTTGCTGACCCCTGCTCTACCGTTTTTAGAATTGTTAAACAAATAGCTTGGGGCAGGGCTTTCACCTGTACAGCTCCACTGACAATCCATGTGAGAGACAGACTCTGAAAACTAATTTATTCAGTAAGATCTAATGTAGTCTGCTGAATGGTGATGGCACTGTTTGACGAAACATCCATACTTTTCTTTCTACCATCTCCTGTCTCATTCCCCAGAGTTTATGCTGAAATATCTTTGGGGTCAATGGACTATGAGCATTGTCCTTTCTCAGTCTCAATTTACGTTTAATTGGTTCATGTTTAATTGGTTCATAAGACCAGTTATATATATTTAATTTGGGGTTAGAGTTACATATTGAGGTATTAGGTCTAGGGCATGCCCATTATAATGTTTCTGGGGACACACTTTTCCTAGGAGGACCTGCATTGTTAGAACATGCTTTAGGATTATGTCGCTTGATGTCTCCTTGGTGTCCCTGTCCTTAGTCCACCTCGCTGTGCCCACGTGACTGAAGTTGGTGATCACATTTTCTGGCTGGCAACACTAGTTGTCCCTCTCCTGAGTGCATCCCGTTGTCCCTGCTTAAGTTAATCAAACTGTGTCCCAGTGTTTTTTTACATTCATTACTTGATCTGTGTAGGGAAACATCCATCTCCTTTCAGCTGCTGTTTGGTTTTACCCATGGTGATGAATGGCAAAGTAATTTTACATACATGCTATGATTTCTTTATCAAATGTTTGAATCTTTGTAATCTCAACATGATGTAGCCTTAAAGATAAATATTTTATCAATGAGAATTACCATATTTTCCATTTTATGACTGTGGCCTTTCAGGTCAACCAACAGCACTGTCTGCATATTTCCTTCCATCTCTCACAAGCTGGGAATGAGTAAATGTGGGGCAGGAAGAAGATAATTATGCACACCTCTAGTGAGTTGCTAATCAGAGAGGGAGCTTTGCTTTTTCTTTCTATAGATCCTGTGTTGCTTGTATTGTTTGGGGCATACTCAGATGAAGAAAGTATATTGCTCCACTTGCATCACTTTTTCCCCACTCACAGTTACGCTTTATGTTTGTTAATTTGTATGCTGTTCTGAATCACTGTCCACGATACCAGTGATGCTGTCCAGGGCACCGGACGAGAAGACAAAGACCAGACTGACCTCAAGGAGAGCTGTTCCAGATTGGAGACCATAGACTGGGGAGGAGGATATACAACCCACGTCTTGGAGAGCTCTGGCTCCGTATTACTGCCATCAGTGGACTAACCCTGTCTGGGGTCGTTCAGGACATTGGGAGCTGTGGAAATGGTAGAGCCCCAGGCTGGGCACGTTCTAAGCTGAGAAAGGACCATTTACTTTTTATTGTGGGGTGTACTATTTTTTAGGGATAGGGTTGCTGGGAGATGGGGTTGGGCCGGGAACATATCCCCATCTTTTTACTTTCAAATTTTATCTGGTTTACAGCCACACGCGAAACAGTCAGGAATCAGGTGCTTCCACTGCAACTGGCACCGCCTCGTTTCGAGTCTGAATTCTAGCCCGTTCAATACATAAAATTGGGTTTGGTTCATAGTATCCACTACAGTGACAAACATTAGTTTGTTTGTATTGATTTATTTTTATTAATATGGAAGCATCTAGGAAGAGAGGTTGTTCTGACATGTGGGAAAGATTTATTCTGATCGCTCCTGATAAGGTGCGCTGGCTGTTAAATATTATTATAAAATATTAGGCTAAAAGTAGAGTTATAGAACTCTAACTATCAGCAACCTATAGTAATAGCTTTCTCAAGTCTGTATAAAAACATAAGCCTACTTTATAATTATAGGCCTATATGATTAGTGTAGCCATTAGGTTGTGAGGAAAAAAGAAACAGGCTCAGTCCAAAAAGTTTGGAAAAAATAATGTTCCTTAATAAAAATCTTTGAGTGTTCCCTATCCCACATACCGCCTGGCCATAGTTACGCAAGCACACCCAACTTGTGCCATATTTTCCCAGCACATCCTCTGTTTCCTCAAGCAATCTCTCCCCAATACCCAATAACACAATACACAAATTAATCAGTCTTTATTTGTAAAAACAATGATATCCCATTGTTAGTATACATGTTGCACTGTGTTTGTGTGTGGTGTGTGTGTGTGGGGGGAGGGGGTTGTAGGTGCGTGCGCTAGATTTATTTCACTCATCTTAAAGCCTCTTGTCCACTATGTAGCTGGGATAATTTAGATGCAGCCTTAGCACTTCACCAGGCGAGGTCGCTGTTACTGAAGCTTTGAGTAATGAACCCTTTTCAAACCAATTGTTCTAAATGGTTCAGTTCTTCCCCAAAGCTTAATTTCCCCATCACTAGGTCAAACCAGTTCCACATAGGGCCTAGCGTCTGCAGGTTTTCACTTTTACCTTGTACCTGACTGATTGAATAGTTCACTAATTGATTAGAATCTCCCCTCACCTGGCAGTCTAGGTCTTAATTGGGCTCTAATTGAAAGGAATAACCTTATTACATTCCATACACTAGGCCCTCAACCGGTTTAATGACCCCTGCCTTAAATCAACTTTCTTCCCCATTCCAACGACTGGTTTGAACTTCAGCGGATTGTCTTGACTATTGTCTACATGTCTAAGACCCCGTTTACACATACACGGTTATTTAAAAAAACATTTCCCTTCATTTGTGCCCTTCGTTTACACGCAAACAGAAAATTTGCCTCTGCAAACGATTCTTTCTAAAAAATTTGGCCAAAGTGGAGATTTAGGAAAACTCTGTTTGCACATTTGCATGTAAACTGAGAAAAACTGAGGTTTAGGCAGCCAACTTCACAATATGCGCCAGAACTTGCACCTGCGCAAAAAGTGCGGCCTATGTTTACATTTTCATTTGGCTATTTTCGGAAATCTGATTGGCTAACGTGGGCTTCAGCCTTTCGTTACACTGCCACCTAGATGTTTGGCATGCTCTTGACGGCATATACACCGGGTCGTGTAAACAAACACTTTTCTGAAAACGGACAGGTGTGCACAATGTTATTTTTGAAAACGGAGAGCATGAAATGTCAGTTTATGAAAATAGCCAGGCATGTGTAAATGTAGCCTAAATGCATTGACTTGCTGACACGTGATAGGCTGATTAGATATTCACATTAATGAGCAGTTGAGCAGGTGTATCTAATGTAGTGGCTGGTCACACTGACATATTTTGAGGTAATTCTGTAGTACTGTAAATCTGCAAGTAGTAGGGTGGGAAGTTCAACTGTTAAACATCTAAATCATGTTTTTGATTGCTTTACTCCAGTAAATGTTCTCCCGCTATCCGGCTGATTGCTTATGACTGACATTCTGCACTGTTCTGTTGTTGTAATATGGCCTTTATAGTCCATACCTAGTACATCTTCAGCTTGCCTCCACCTCCACTCCCATCTAACTGCACATGGCCCTCATATTACTTGATGTGCCAACATCAAGGTTTATTTTGTGAGGATATATTTTTCTGCCAGAGACAATATTTTGCTGGAAATATACAAGTATGAACGGTTAGGTTTAAGATGATCAAATAAACCCAGGTGTCAGTCAAACAGATTGGAGATTATGTACATAGATCTACTAATTAAATGCCTGATTGGAAACTCAATCCCTAATGAATATTCCCACATCCCTACATTTTACCCTCTTATTTATTTTTCACACTTTGATTTCAAAGCTACATACATTTCATGGTTTTTTTTCACAATTTGACACTTAGGTAGTGCTTCTAAACAGACAATTTGTCAACTTATTTTACAAAATTGTTTTGATTTTATAGCTGGGAGAAGTTTAATTGAATTCCTTATAATATTCACAACATGAAATTAACAGCATAAGAAAACTGTAAATACATGGGACTTGAAGTTTATAAATGCTGGTTGATAAATGCTGAAGAGTTTAAATAATATGTTTGCAAGCAGTGGTAAATGTGCTATGTAAAACCAGTAAACATGTGTGGTGGTACAGTAGGTACACTATAAGAGAGAGAAGTAACAGGACTGTGGTTCAGGTTAAGGGTCCCATGAGGACCTCTGGTGGGCAAAGAGAGAAGGCAACTGAGTTTTGATGATAAATGTTCTAAGAACAACGGGATGGTCAAGAAAATATATATTTCTAAAGGAAAATGTAGAAATGAAATACTTTTAACGTCAGATCAGTGAAACTAATCGACTGAGGGATATTGAGTTAAAACTGATTGATGTGGAAGAATGGCAAGTAGCCTACTTTTATGATTGGGCTTTGTGTAACTAAATTTATTCGACATAGGCTATATCATTTATTAAAACATGTCTGTGGTTAATGAAGGGTTGATGAAGATCCTGTTTGAACATATATCCCTAATTCAACATCACAAACCCTTTCTAACTTGTCTTTCGGTGCATGCCAATGTAAACTGAAATAATATGTATAATATAGTATGTATAATAAAACTTAAAAGAAGGCACATTTTCTCTCTTCTTTACTCTTTTTTCTTTCCCACTAAAAGGGCCATTGGTTAAACACATCTCTTTGTGCTATAGCTTAATGCAAATACTTTGTTCACTACCACACCCAGAGTGGAAAAACCATCATGGCCTTTGATTTGCAGGTTGAGTGATGAGGACTTTTCTTAGGAGAGGAGCAACAAATTAAAAACTACTGTATGTTTCTATGGAGAGTTTATTTCTACATTTTACTCATCATAGACATTTGATTCATCATAGCACAGGCAACTAGAGACAACAGAAAGGAAACTTACCAAAACGTAATTTCAAACTTGCTATGTGGTCTAGAATGTGCCAGCTGTCTTATGTTGCATCTACTGCTGCAGCATGGCTTTGAAACTGGCTAACTATTTCACTGGCTTATTGTTTCACTTTCTAACACTAGCCTACAAAGCTTTGTGAATGATCATCTTCACAAATGTGAAGTAACATTTTGTTTAATGGCTACCTAGATGTTGAATTCTTTCATCATTGACTGTTCATGTTTGAGAAAGAGGTTGCTGTTTGACAGGTTCTAAACTGCTTTTTGAAGTGCTCTTTGCGAGGTAAAGTGTTCTATGTGTTACCTTTTGTATTCAAAGAAAGATTTATAAAATAAATAAATATTAGGACTAAAAACCTGTGCTAGATTTGGGCAGAGCCATAGAGAGAGAAGAGTTGCGACACAAGTTGATTTCTAGAATTATTCAAGGCTGCATACCGCGGAAATGGGCTGCAAAAGCGTACAACGGAGTCCGATGGGAGTGTCGACACTCTTTTTTTCTCTATCACTCTGGATTTGATCTATCATCAGACAGTTGCATGTAAATCGGTCTTAACCGCTCAGCTGTAAGGTCCATCCATGAACATGAACAAGTCATATTCATTTCTCAACAGCAGATGTCACCACTGAACAGTGTATTCAAAGCCTCAAATGCTTCGGAAAGCCCTGATTTCCCATCACTATGTAGAAGAGCTGAAGGATGAACATTTCTATGTTATTGCTACACTGACTGAAGGGAGCTTCCCTCTCTGGCTCTTGAGTGAATAGCATGTA
The DNA here is from genome assembly GCA_016801145.1 of Umbra pygmaea. Lineage (NCBI taxonomy): Eukaryota > Metazoa > Chordata > Actinopteri > Esociformes > Umbridae > Umbra > Umbra pygmaea. The sequence continues at coordinate 26,610 of JACXGM010004452.1, read as the reverse complement.
GGGAAGTAAAACACCAAAGAGATTATGATATTTCCATATTTATATGTTGTTTGAGGAACTTAAATGGACAACATTTTTACATCAGAAATGTAATGGTGGACACTCTGACTATGAAAATGCAGAACATTTTCAATCACTTCCAAAAGTGGTTATTATTAATTATTGTTCTTCAAAATTATTATTATATATATATATATTGTTATTCATAATATATTTCTTTCTACTATCTAACACTCACAGAACTGGTTAGTTTTGGAAACACCTCGGGCACATTCAGAGTTGGGGAACAGCATTTTTCCACCATGCCCCTCTGTCTTGGAATGCTTTACAGAGCTTGATGAATTGTTTCCATTAGGACACTTCAAAACTATGGCTAATTACTTGTTTTGCTGTTGAATGTAATTGTTATTGTTAATTTTGCTTTAATTGTTTAAGTTTATTTGTCACATGTACAGAAGACTGCAAGTGTTATCACATTTAGAGTGAAAATCTTGTGGCTAATTCCAATTCCAACAATGCAATAAAAATTCTATTAATAATACAAACTAGAAAATAGACACCATTTCTATAAATATCAATATGATATTGCAAGGGGACCAGAGATCAAGCATAATATATACAGTAAATATACACTCACCGGCCACTTCATTAGGTACATCTGTTTAATTGATTGTTAATGCAAATATATAATCAGCAAATCATTCATCGGCAAGTTAATGCATTTAGTTTAGTTTACCTATATTTTACCAGGCAAGTTAACTGAAAATGTTTACTAATGTACAGGAACGGCCTGGAGAAAAGTGGGGGGACAACGGGCCCTCCACAATTGACAGTAGAAGATTGGAAAAACATCACGTGGTCTGATGAGTGTCAATGGAAAAACATTAGGTGGTCTGATGAGTGTCAATGGAAAAACATTACGTGGTCTGATGAGTGTCAATGAAAAAACATTATGTGGTCTGATGAGTCTCGATGTCTGCTGCAACATTCAGATGATAGGTTCAGAATTTGGAGTAAACAATAGATTTTCAATAAAGTGTATTCAATTATTCAATTTAGTCTTATTCAGAGCAACTCACATTAGCGAAGTACAGGTACATCCCCCTGTAGCAACCTGCAACCTTCGGACTACAGGTGTGAATCCCTATCCACTGAGCATTCTTGGCACACTTTAGGCCCCATAGTACCAGTTAAGCTTTGATTGAATACAACAGCCTTCCTGAGTATTGCTGGTTACCATGTCCATCCCTTTTCAGTGAACCCATCTTCTAATGGCTATTTCCATGCGCCATGTCACAAATCTCACATCATCAAAAACTGGATTCTCGTACATGACAATGAGTTCGCTGTACTCAAATTGCCTCCACAGTCACCAGATCTCAATCCAATCACACTCCAATCTGAACTCGTCCTAAATTAACACATTAGTACTGCGTTGTTTAAAAATGAATATGAACTTAATTTCTTTGCATTATTTGAGGTCTAAAAACAATATACATTTTTTTATTTTGACCAGTTGTCATTTTCGCCAAATCAACGCTCTAAATTACAATTTCTTTTACTTTAAATTTGGGAGAAATGTTGTCAATAATTTAAACCAAAAATGTTCAGTTTACCCCAACACATACATATCAATAGTAAAACCAGAGAAACATATTTTTTCTTTTTTTTGCAGTACAAATTTTCCAGAGCTGTATTGTTGTCTGACTTCCTGGTAGAGTTGTAAAAAGAACAAATTAAAAGTACTCTTCACGGTTTGGCTTCACAAATGGGGGAAATTCCAAACTAAGAAAAGAATGATCAGGTTAAGGGAGTTCATAACTAATCAGTGATTTTAGTAAATCCCCTTCATTTTTTACAAAATAGTTTTTTCCTCTAATGTAGATTCTATACATAGATAGTGTTTACTCTGTATGTTTAATTTCCAAGAAAATCCCTGAAAAGTCATATTTTCTATGCATTTCTTTTAGCTTTTTAAAAGATATTGCATTTATCAGACAATTGGGTAGACACAATTTTATTACAATGTCCACAGACATCCAGTCTACACAAAATTTGACCTAATTTAGATGATTCAAAAGAATACATACCTACCTGAAGTGAATCTGACTTGTGGTTTAAACAGTTGTTTCAGTTCTCTCTTCCCCCGTTTCTCTCCTCTATATAATAAGCATTAACTGACAAAAATATAAAATGCACTTATTCTACATCAATCAAAACCACACGATCTTATGAGAAAGGGATGTTATGCAGATGTTGCATGAACAGTTTGCTGGTAAACATGACTACGGTATTTTTGCTATAGTGAATATATATTTTATAATTTTTCCCCCCAATATTGTCCCATTCAATTTGTTCCACAGAAATATCTTGTTGCCAGTTGCTTGAGTTAAAGAATGTAACAAGTCTGCCTTGGCATTTTGTCCCATTTTACTTTTTTCCACTCTACTTTTAAAATCAGGAAGTCATGTGAGTCAGTGTGTGTGAAGTCATGTTTAATATTTACCTCAGTTACCTTATATGTGTCAAAGTCACTGAGATTTTGCGCAGCAGTTCAAATAGAGAACCCGTGTGACAGTTCAGTCAACATCAGCTGATGTGGCACACCTGTCATCAATTTGTATTATAATTAGTAATTAGCTGCCTATTTAGGCCAGTGTACGCACTATTTACTACTGTAAATAGTGCAAAATGGTGTCGGTCCTATGTCTGTGCATTGTTTCACCTTGTTTTGGGCGTTTTTCCCTTGGTGGTTTGTCATTTCTTGTTGTTGAAGCCTTGGTTGGGGATTGCCCAGTCGAGACATGTGGCATTGCATAGCATTCCACCACTTTCAGTCAGACTGGGGAGATCCCAGATCTTGCATTCTTTGCAGTTTTCAGCAGAGTTCGGTAACAAGATTACTGTAATCCAATTACTTTTACAATTGTAAAATCACCTAAACAGTACTTCCAAGTTGTGTAATTTCAAAATGGCATTTTGATGGAAAATCTGGTTTGAAATTGATCTAGTGACAGGTGTAACATGACTGCATTCATTCCCGTTTTTCATATTTTTCCATGCACGTCTGCTTACAGATATTGATGTTATTGCTTACGCTCAGCATTTAGCACAGAATTTTATACTGAAGGTAATGTACGAAAACCAGATGTCTTATTGCTGCTGCTGAATTAATTTGTTGTCCGGATGGTGCTGATTTTGCATAAGCTACAGGTTGGGGATGCTTCTTGGAGTGCATGGGGACATGCAGGTATCTAAGCCTCCTTCACCTATTGTTGGTGGCAGATCTGTTGCGGCAGTTCTCACGTGTGATATTGGGGGATGTTATTTCATGTCGCATGTCCGCGTGACACCAGTTTATTATTTCAGTGTACACTGTGCATGGCTTAGTGTTGCTGTTGCAATAGTATACATGCAGGTTCGGTGCAAGTATGTGGGATGATGTGGTAGCATCATCCCATAGGTGTCAGTGATGTCTGTCCATTGCACTGTAGTCTCCATCTTCAACCCAGATATAGTCCTCACTCGTTAGTAATACTGTTTTGTTATTCAGGTGTTTAATTTCACTTTTTTCTGAAATGTCATTGTATCTTTTCTTTAATCGTTTTAGTGTTTGGTTGTTTTTTGTTTTGTTGTATCGCAGGGCATGACTAGGAGAGACTGGTCTCAGCTTGTTTTCCCCTTATGAATGAAGTTTCATGTATAATTTCATTTTGAGCGGTAGTATGCCATTTGTCATCTTTAGTAACTTTGTATCTATGCCTGTGCAGTGATCAATACACTTGGTACTTTGTCATATGAGGCAGTGCCAGGAATTGGGCTATGGGAGTGGCACATCCCATTTCTTGCATGTGTCACCTTTTATGTTTTGTTCTTAGTTGTTCTGATGTGGTCTTTTTTCAGGATGTGGGTTCGGGTGCCCTTTATACTGTACAATTCTTTGTCTTGTTTTGTTATTGGGATAGGGGACTCTATCTCCCCTCATGGTGGTGTGTTGTTACTCTCATTGCCTCTCTTATTTAAAGCTGTCTCTGAGTTCGGGTCTCTCAATTTGGCGCTCAAGATCATTGTCGTAGATGAGTCTTATTTTCTAGTTTTTTGGGTGCTATACTTGCATGGCAATCGCTTGGCCCTGGCAGCTGGCACTCGCACTGGTTGCAATTTTGGTGTGCAGGTTTCTGTCTTGTTGTTTTTTGTGATGCATGTCTGCTGGTTTTGGGGGTTGTGGACAGTTTTACGTTCAGTAGCTACAGTGCCTTGCGAAAGTTTTCTGCCCCCTTGAACTTTTCAACCTTTTGCCACATTTCAGGCTTCAAACATAAAGATATGAAACTGTAATTTTTTGTGAAGAATCAACAACAAGTGGGACACATTCATGAAGTGGAATGAAACTTATTGGATAATACAAACTTTTTTAACAAAAAAAAAACTGAAAAATTGGGCATGGAAAAAGAAAAAGTTAATACTTTGTAGTGTCACCTTTTTCTGCGATTACAGCTGTAAGTCGCTTGGGGAATGTCTCTATCAGTTTTGCACATCGAGAGACTGAAATCTTTGCCCATTCCCCCTTGCAAAACAGCTCGAGCTCAGTGAGGTTGGATGGAGAGCGTGTGAATAGCAGTTTCAGTTCTTTCCTCAGATTCTCGATTGGATTCAGGTCTGGACTTTGACTTGGCCATTCTAACACCTGGATATGTTTATTTGTGAACCATCCCATTGTAGATTTTGCTTTATGTTTTGGATCATTGTCTTGTTGGAAGACAAATCTCCGTCCCAGTCTCAGGTCTTTTGCAGACTCCATCAGGTTTTCTTCCAGAATGGTCCTGTATTTGGCTCCATCCATCTTCCCATCAATTTTAGCCATCTTCCCTGTCCCTGCTGAAGAAAAGCAGGCCCAAACCATGATGCT
>JACXGM010004452.1:0-21601 GCA_016801145.1 Umbra pygmaea | reverse complement strand
CAGTGGGGATGGTGTGTTCAGGGTGATGAGCTGTGTTGCTTTTACGCCAAACATAACATTTTGCATTGATGCCAAAAGGATTGTTTTTGGTTTCATCTGACCAGAGCACCTTCTTCCACACGTTTGGTGTGTCACCCAGGTGGCTTGTGGCAAACTTTAAACAGCACTTCTTATGGATATCTTTTAGAGATGGTTTTATTTTTGCAACTCGTCCATAAAGGCAAGATTGGTGCAGTATATGACAGATTGTTGTCCTATGGACAGACTCGCCCACCTCAGCTGTAGATCTCTGCAGTTCATCCAGAGTGATCATGGACCTCTTGGCTGCATCTCTGATCAGTCTTCTCCTTGTATGAGCTGAAAGTTTAGAGGGACGGCCAGGTCTTGGTAGATTTGCAGTGGTCTGATACTCCTTCCATTTCAATATTATCGCTTGCACAGTGCTCCTTGGGATGTTTAAAGCTTGGGAAATCTTTCTGTATCAAAATCCGGCTTTAAACTTCTCCACAACAGTATCTCGGACCTGCCGGGTGTGTTCCTTGTTCTTCAAGATGCTCTATGTGCTTTCAACGGATCTCTGAGACTATCACAGAGCAGGTGCATTTATACGGAGACTTGATTACACACAGGTGGATTCTATGTATCATCATTAGTCATTTAAGTCAACATTGGATCATTCAGAGATCCTCACTGAACTTCTGGAGAGAGTTTGCTGCACTGAAAGTAAAGGCGCTGAATAATTTTGCTCACCCAATTTCTCAGTTTTTTACTTGTTAAAAAAGTTTGAAATATCCAATAAATTTCGTTTCACTTGTTGTTGCTTCTTCACAAAAATTACAGTTTTATTTATTTATGTTGTAAGCCTGAAATGTGTCGAAAGGTTGAAATGTTCAAGGGGGCCGAATACTTTCGCAAGGCACTGTACATGATTCAATTCTGTTACCAGTAGCGGAGTGGCAATCGGGAGAGTCTGGACTTTTCCTGGTGGGCCGCTAGTTTTTCGAGGCCGCGAGGGCTGGCCTGATAATAGTTATACATTGCAAGTTCTCAAAACCATCACCTAGTGTGCGGCTGCTGTCCGCTGGTCAAACTGTGCAGCCTCTGCTCAACCCGTACAGCGAGCCGCAGCAGCCTCTTATTTCAATACAAACTCAGTAACCACTAACGAAGTGCAGGTCACAACCATGTCTAGGATTTTCAGAAATATAGGGGGATCAGTGAGCGGCCCCTCCTCAAATGGCATAGCCCTGACGTAAAGTCATCAAACTCCTCTTTTTTTACCTCGTTAGGTTTGGAAGTCTATCGGTAACGTTAACAGAGAGTGTGTGAGTAAGTCTAATGATGGAAAGCCAAAAGAGAAAAGAGAAATGTGTTAATAATGTTTATCTAAATCAGGGATATTCAACTCTAACCCTACGGGGTCCGGAGCCTGCTGGTTTTCTGTTCTACCTCAACATTAATTGGACTCACCTGGTGTCCCAGGTCTAAAGAAGTCTCAGATTAGAGGGTTGCAATGAAAAAGTGAAGTGGATCTGGCTTCGAGGTCCAGAGTTGAATACCCCTGATCTAAATTCTAATCGCAACAACCTTTTTTGACAACGTAGATCACTAAATGTGTTCTTCCAGCACGTGATTAATTTACCTCCAACAGCACGTTCAGAAGTCTGTTTTTCTGACTGCACGCGACAGTAGAGACGCACCAGACGAGGTGACAAGACAAAGAACATCTTAATAATGTCCATATTTGCTTCTATATAGCTAACTCCTGTGTCTGCTTTAGAAATCGAAAGACTTCCAAAACAAAGCAGACTCTTGGAACTTATAATTTTCAAAACGGTAAGAAAAACATTTGCTGATATTTAAGTCAGGTGTCTAGCTACAGTACGTGCAGTGCAAGACAAACACATGGTAAGCCCTCACTCATACCCATATATTTATGATTAAAAACTTTGCTTTACAGAGAACAATGAGAAAAACAGGGATACAAAACAAAATGATGCTGAGACAGGCTGCAATACTGGAAGACCAAGAGAGGAGAGAGGTTAGTTATATTAAAAAACATGTTTTTCAGTCATGCATATTTGTTCATCTTCCATAAGTGAACTTTCTGAAAGGGCTGAGCTAGGCAGAAGTTATTGACATACTTAATGTTTCTCAATGTCAAGGAAGGTTCCTCCGAAGCCAGAATTTTGAGGATGCTACGTCATCAAAGTCTGCCGAAGGACTGTTCCAATGTCGAGGATCCTCCGAATTTCAACCAAGGACTGAGTCTTTCATTCTGAGAATTTCACATAGACGGTCAAGGATGCATATGTGTATACTTTGCGCTCCCAAATCACCCACAATCCTATGCGCGCGGCTTTGCTGGCTCGTTAAATAAAACAAATAATGTAACGTTAAAATGATACCATTCACAGCGTTATACATAGCTTTCTCGTCTTTTTTAACTGGGACTAACAGGAACTGATATCGGTGAGAAGCAAACTATTTAATGTTCAGAAGTGATAGCTGTGTGGTCTGCTTTTTATTTCTCTCCCCCCCCTCAATTATAAAGGCTTTTTTTGAAGAAGATGAGGCTTAAATGACGCAATGACATGCACTTGCTAGCCTATTCCATTTACGTGTACTCCAAATGCTAAGGAGGAGTCTCGCTTAGCCTCTGAATGACCTGACTTGGAAGAACTAGTCCTACCAAGGAAGGCTCCTTGACATTGAGAAACAGCTACTGTAATACATGACACATGAAATATAGCCTACTGGAGTAAAACTAAAATCTCCTCAGAAATCTGTACTTTGGTAAAAGGCCTCTATTAACATTTCAATCAACTATTAGGCTAATTGATCATTATTATAACATCATATTTAATGTAAGGCACTAGCTAACCTTTACCTATATAAAACTATTTGTTAAGCAAAACGCCAATGCAATGCTCAGGAATTTATTGCTGACTTAGTGTTGGCTTTGGCAATGAGTAAGTGTTGTATCATTTTGTATACAGTTCTATAGGTGGTCCTCAGTTGTCTCTCTCTAAATAAATGAATGAAACATGTACAGTAGGAAATTACACATTTAAAGTGGGTAAACTATTTGCAGTTACAATTTACCCTGGTAAAAAAATGGGTTGGTGCACCATGAAACTCCCGGGCTGAAAATGTGTCCCACTCCGCCCCTGTCTGTTTCCCTCAATCTACAGTTAACATGTTTACTTGGCACATGGGTCAGGAAGTGGCTTTCGTACTATTTAGCTGCTTCACAGTCAGTTAGATTAGAATCATCTGCTATTATCCTCTGTTCATCTTCTGATTATGTGAGAGCAATTATGGGTAATTGTTAAGTATTACAATAAATCTATGTGGGTAATGGTTTCAGATACAGTAAGACAATTGTGTATAATACAAGCTGTATGACATGGGCTTGAGTTGCAGAGATACACAGTCATGTGCATTTGGTGATAGGCGTTCCCCTTTGACCTGAGTGACATGCCTGTGATTGCTCAAATTTAAACATGGTGTACCAACCAGCATAGTGAGTGATGACTGCTTTCAATAGTTGAATCATTCATCTTAATCACCATCACAATCTCTATTTCAGATTAAAATGTGGTTTGACATAAGCACACTAATGTTGTAAAAGTTTTGTTTGGGATTTTACAAATGTTCTTATTCGCTCGTTAAGTCTTGACACGGACTGTTTCTCGCCCTGGCTCTGCATATGTTGCGGGAGGTCTCCGGAGCTGCACACTCCTCATTCCCTCTGTGTTGGAGTTTCCTCACCACTCATGTTCAGCGCCGGCATCTACTCAAGCGTCAAACGATTCTCCACCCGGGAGAGCCAGAAGAGGACTGGCTACCCCCTTGATTCCGGCCCCTCTCTGGGTTTCTTCCAATGTATCGCCTCCTAGGGAGTTTTTAAATCATTGTAAAATCATTGTAAATCATCTGCCATGTCGAAATATGATTCCTACCAAAAACAGTCACTGATCTGGTTAGTGACGTTGGACTGCTATTATTTTGTACACAAATGTATATTCACCATCCTACTGGTGGTGGAGTTCCAACTAAGGAAAGAAGCATATGCCAAGACTTCAGCCGTGTGAGTCAGTGATTATGATTGTACATGTTTATCATGCTCTGTCTATATTACTGTTGGTAAAGTCACATGGTGTTTCCTGTCTGAACTGGATATCCTGATGACCTCCCAAGACAATGCTGGCCAATTTGTATTACCCATGGAGCCTCCCAGCCACCTTTCAGCTAGCGACACAGTCAAAGCATGGTGTCATAGTAGTGATACAACAGAGCACCAATGTTCAATAGTGAAGACTAAGCATGAAAAATTACCTTTCATCATTTTACATGTGAAGAAGCTTTGGAATTGTAATCCAGAAAAGAATAATCTGGTGATTCTGCGGACAATTTTGATCATCTGTTCATAGAATACTTTAGGTCCATAATTACCCCCCCCCCCCCCAGGAAAATAGCCAAGGCCCAAAACTTGAACTAGTAGATGGAGCTACAACATGATTAAGTTATTAAAAACAAGAGTTAATTTAACAAGGAAAAAAGTGACTCCATAAAAACAAGAAATCCATTAATACTAGTTAAGTGGTTATTTATAAAGTAGATAAGTTGCAGTTTCTTTATTTGAAAACAGTATACATGTTGCAGTAAAGATTGCTAGATACTTCCCACAGATTTAAATTGAAGGTAAAGAAAAACTACAAAAGGTAGGAAAAAATTTTGAATTCACTTCTTAATTTGCAATCTGTCCTCTTCGGCTAGCTGGTTGTTTTTTCCAATAGATTTTTGGAACATTGCAAGACTGTTTGCAAGAAATAATGGACAAGGATACATACAGAGACAAGACAATCTGTGTGCCCCTATGGAATTACCATGATTTCTGCATATATTGGTCATAACATTATCTTTCTGTCTATCGTTGTGACTTCTAGGATGCACTATATAACTTTTACTTGTGTCCTGCCAGTATTTAGTATTGGATCCCACTCTTTTTATCACGTGGTTTCGTAATCCTATCCTATTCATTAATGACCTTCACAGATGCAGTAATCTGTCCCCTATTTAAGTTCCCATTAGTTCATATATACATATATACATATATACATATATACATATACATACAGTGGGGCAAAAACATATTTAGTCAGCCACCAATTGTGCAAGAGGCCTGTAATGTTCATCATAGGTACACTTATCAACTACGAGAGACAAAATGAGAAAAAAAAATCTAGAAAATCACATTGTAGGATTTTAAATTAATTTTAAATTAATTTATTAGTAAATTATGATGGAAAATAAGTATTTGGTCAATAACAAAAGTTAATCTCAATACTTTGTTATATACCCTTTTTTGGCAATGACAGAGATCAAACGTGTTTTGTAAGTCTTCACAGGGTTTTCACACACTGTTTAATTTATTTATTCATAGAGATTTCAACAGAATAAAGAACAGTAAAAATACTGTGTTCTGCAATATAGCAATACATTTCTACAATTTTAACAATTTTATTCCCCCCAAACATAATCCCTGTCTCCCACCACCCCCCGTTACCAATCCCGACCCACCCACCTCCCCCAAACCCCCACCCCATGCAGAGCACCTAGAGAAACCAACAACACACTAACATACATACAAATGCATAAAGGAACAAAAATAAATTACACTTGGTGGACTAGGAGCATTATATGATCTAACTATGATCTGAGGGGAGTCTCTGCAAGCTACTAAAATAAGGAATAAATGTCTGGCATTTTTGTAGGGATTTTGATTGTGATCCCCTCATGGAATACTTAATTTTCTCAAGTTTAAAAAATAACAAGACATCACATAGCCAATGAGAGGCTAAGGGTGGCTGAGAGGACTTCCACTGCAGCAAAATCCTGCGATGGGCTAATAGTGTAGTAAAAGCAATGATATCGTCATGTTTATAATTTAGCAAGAGGGAGTCCCCTGGGACTCCAAACACCGCTATCAGGGGGCATGGATTTAAATGGATTGAAAGTGCTTCCGAAAGGGTATGGGATACAAAGCTCCAGAAATTGCTCAATTTCGAACAAGTAAAAACCATATGGTAGAGGTTGCATGGGGAGGAAAAACATCTGTCACACACATCCGCCACTGTGGAATACATTTTGGACAGTCTAGACTTAGAGTAATGAACTCTGTTGGTCACCTTAAAGTGAATGAGTCAAAGTTGAGCACAAGATGAGGTGGAACTTGTTCTATCGATCACTCTATCCCAGAAATCTCTTGAAATTTCAAGACCCATTTCCTGCTCCCAAGCATTTTTAGGTAAACTAGAGGAGTGTTTATCATGGGACATAATCCAATAATATTTTTTGTGAAATTACAGATTTCTGTTAAGGAAGTAAGTTCAATAACTCGTTCCAGGGCTGGGTGGGGGGTAGTAAAGCGAAGCCAACAAATTCAGAGGAGACGAAATGTCTCATCTGTACATATCAGAAGAAATTAGACGGGGGTAAAGCGTGTTTAACCGCCAGGTTAGGAAAAGTTGAAAAAACACAATTTTCATAAAGATCCTTAAAAGTTTTAATGCCGTTTTTTCCCAGAGAGTAAAGGCACTGTCAGCCACAGATGAGGTAAATATGTGGTTATTATTAATAGGGCCCAAGATGAATGTAGAGAAAAACTTGAAATGGTGCCGAAACTGGTACCAGATTTTGAGTGGGAATAATACTACAGGGTTTTCTGAGTAATGAGAGGGAGATGTAGAGAGAGCAGAGCATGATAAGGCAGGGAGAGAGGAGCAGGAAAGACATTCTAGCAGGCACCAAGATGTGTCTGGGGAGTGCAGCCAGAATAGCAGTTTTTGAAGGTTAGCGGCCCGAAAGAAATATAGGAAATGCAAGCCCACCACTGAATTTACATTGCTGTAGTAAGAACCTGCAAATTCTTGGTGGTTTTCCAGCCCAGATGAAAGATGAGATCGCCTGATTAATTTCTGTAAAGAAAGACATAGGTAAGAACAAAGGAATTGTTTGAAAAAATACATGAATTTAGGTAAGCTAATTATTTGAACAGCGTTGATTTTCCCTATGAGTGAGAGAGGTAAGTTACCCCACCTCTTAAAATCGACCTTCAACTGACTGAGAAGGGGGAAACATTTGCAGAGAAGAGAGCCGGGAGTGAGTGAATAACATTCACTCCTAGATATTTGAAGCCGAAAATGATTATGTTGAAAAGGAAGGTCTGTCTGCTGAAGCCGTAATGCGGCTGGATTGATTGGAAAACCTTCGCTTTTTTGAAGATTTAGCTTGTAACCGGAAAAATACCTGAAATTCTCCACAACAGAAAGAATAGTTGGTAAAGATGTTGTTGGATTGTGTACATATAACAACAAGTCATCAGCATATAATGACAGCTTATGTTCAATTCCCTCACGTAGGACACCCTAGAAGGAGGGTGAGGCCCGTAAGGCCACCGAAAGGGGCTCAATAGCGATGGCTAAAAGTAGGGGAGATAGAGGACAGCCCTGTCTTGTCCCCCATTCTAGGGTGAAGTAGTCAGAGTAATTATCATTAGTACAGCAATTTATAACTGAAACCAAACTTTTTAAGAGCAGCAAATAAATATTCTAATTCAATTCTGTCAAATGCCTTCTCAGCATCAAGCGATACCATAAGTTCCGGGGATTTCTAAAACTGTTTTGAATAGATAATGTTAAACAGGGTCCAAATGTTAGCAAATGAATGTCTACCCTTAATGAAGCCTGTTGTTCCTCTGATATGATTGATGGAAGGGTAGCCTCTAAGTGTCTTGCTAACACTTTGGAGAGCACCTTTACATACGCATTAAGGAGGCTGAGGGGCCTGTAAGAAGAGCAGATAGTGGGATCCTTACCCTTCTTAAGCAGAAAAGTCACAGACGCTTGTGTCAAGGTTGTGGGGAGCACACCACGGTCCAATGATTCATTATGCATAGATAAGAGCAAGGGAGCCAAACGAACATGGAATTTCTTAAAAAATTCAGACGGGAACCAATCTGGGCCTGGGGCTTTGCTACTTTGCATAGAGTTAATTGACTCAACCACCTCTTCAAGCCTCAAAGGGGAGTCCAGGTCATCTGCAATCTCACAAGCGACAACAGGGGTGTCTAACGCTTCCAATAATTGAATCATATTAGCAGTGTCTGGTGGGAACTCAGATGTATAAAGTGAAGAGTAAAATGCTTTAAATTAGTCATTTATCCCATCTGGATTTGAGATTAAACACTTAGAAGAGTCTTCAATTAGAGGGATTAGACGTGTAGCAGCACGTCAATTTAATTGGTGTGCAAGCAGGTAGGACGCGTTGTCACCTTGTTCATAATCAGTAGCACGCGAATACAAGAGTAACCGTTCCGCATCATTGGTAGATAGGATGTTGAATTCAAACTGAAGATTCAAACGTTGTTTATATAGCTCTGGGGATGGCGTCTGAGCATAATTAAGGTCCAGGTCACGAAGATTGTTTGAAAGTTCCTCCAATTTGAGCCTATGAGCTTTATTTAAGTGAGAGGAGTGAGATATAATCACACCTCTTAAATAGGCCTTGAGCATCTCACATAAAAGTGAAGGGGGGGTTGAGTCAGGCTGATTAGAGTATAAAAAAAATCAATAGCAGAAGTAATACAGTCACAGAAACTAGAATCAAAAAGGAGAAGAGAATTAAACCTCCAGCGAGGAGGAGAATGGGTTTTTACTAGTAGAGATAATTCAATTGCTAGAGGGCCATGGTCAGATACCACAATGGGCAAATACTCTGAAGGGGTCACATTCGGTAGAAAGAAATGATCCACAAAAAATAGTCAATCCGAGAGAAGGAATGATGAACATGGGAAAAGAAAGAGTACTCACGTGCCTGTGGATAATGAAACCTCCAGGGGTCAGTACAACTGTTCTTGGACAGGAAATCTAATATGGACCTTGACATTTTAGAGGGAGGAATGGGTCTGGGGTTAGAGCGATCTAGGTTCTGGTCTATCAGACAGTTTAGGTCTCCTGCAAATATCAAGCGATGTGTGTGTGACAGAGGTATCCTCCCAAGCAAACTGTTAGCAAAATCAGGATCATCAAAATTTGGAGCATAAACATTAACCAGTATTACAGGGGTGTTCCAAATGGAGCCGGTTAAAATTAAGTACCTCCCATTGCTATCCGATACCACACTAGATGCAAAAAAATGTATAGTTTTACTAATCATTATTGTCACACCTCTGGCTTTAGAGTTGAAATTGGAGTGGAAAATCTGGTTAAATCTGGGGTTTTGTAGCCTTGGGTGGTCTTTAATTCGTAGATGTGTCTCTTGCAGGAATGCTATATCGGTCTTAAGCTTTTTTAATTGTGAGAAAACACGGGATCTCTTATTCGGATTGTTACAGCCTTTAATATTCCAAGATATTAATTTAACAGTGGAAGGGCCCCCATATATGAGTAGCTCCAAAAAAAGATAAGGTCAGAAAACACAAAATTCCTAGCCATCCAATCTGTATATATATCCAATTATTAGACAGTACATAAAAACGTAAAATTAACTTCAAAATTGCCTTAGGCAATAACATATAGACTTGAGAACAAAACAAGGACGAAAAGGACAAACACAAACAGATCCCTGTGCCCACCCCACAGAGACAGAAGGTAGACTTAACCATCGACCAGGTTAGGGTGAAACAAGAGGTTCCTATCTACCACCGATGTGGTAATAAGCTCCGCCCCTCCAAAAATAGAACAATTATAGTAATATCACTCCAAAAAGGATGTAGCAATGAGAAATATAATTACGCTAAGCCTACTAATATATTTACTAACAATAAGGTCACTCTGTTATACAACTAAAATGCATTGTCAAATAACAAAAGTAGTGCATAAAAAATCAGACAGTTACCCTGAGTGAAGGACACCAACAGGAACCAACAAGACAATGCCTGCAGTTTAATTGATTAATAATAGTAATTTCTCCAAGCTGGAAGAATAACGTTGAGTTGCCCACTGATCCTGGGTGGGAGACTAACTTAGAATAACTCTTTTAAAGAAAACCCAGTAAGGCAGAGTATGAAATAATTCTTATGGCTAGGAGAGCAGCTCACTTAAAACAATAAGGGAAAGAAAAAGCTACATAGCGAACTGGGCAAAAATAATAACAGTTGACAGCATGGATATCATATTCATGGTTCCCCAAAGTGCTGGCCGAACCAATTCTCTGCTTCCTCCGGTGAGTCAAATTGAAGCTTTTTGCCATTATGTTCGACACAAAGATGGGCTGGAAAGGGAGAACTTTACGTTCTTCAAATGGAGACTTCGTTTGATGTTAAAATACATAGCAATCTTTGATGAGACCACCGATCTATAATCAGCAAAAATGTAAACCTTGGTACCGCGGTAAAACAATTAATCTGAATTCATTCTTCTCATGGCTCTTTCTCTGTTCTGAAAGTTGTGGAATCGGACAATGAGGCTTCAGGGTTTCTCGTCCCCGGTAGCCACGGACCAAGACGATGCGCACGGTCCAGCTTTGTTGGAATTTTGAAAATAGAAGGAAGAAGCTCAGGTAGAAGGCCAGCGACGAAGCTGATTGGGTCTCCAGCCTCCGACGACTATGGGACACCAACCAGTCGAATGTTGCTACGTCTGGAACGTATTCCAGATCCTCAGCCTTGTTCCAAAGCTTACGGTTCTCGGCCTCCAGACGTGACATCCTAGCTTCCAAGGCGATTATCGCCTCGCCGTGAGCGGAACAGCGCAGACTTTCAACTCCCTCCAAAGATTTTCTATGGGGTTGAGATCTGGGGCCTCATGTATAAACGTTGCGTACGCACCAAAAGCTTGCATACGCTGGATTTCACGCACACGGTGTGATGTATAAAAATGTACTTGACGTGAGAATGTGCGGGCCGTCACGGAAACTCATCCGCAAAGTCTTGTCTGTCTCTGTAACGTAGCGAATTCTAACTGATTATACCTAATTACCTCCGCCAATAAAAGTTGGATGATTCACATCAACATGCCAAACCCCAAATGTGAAATGCTATTAACTGTTTAATTTGCCACCACTTAATAACTTCTGTTAAACTTGAGGGTGTCAAACAAACGACAAAATCACTCAGGAAATGCATGTCACCCTCTGTATATGATTAATATTGCACACAGCACAGATTACTTACCACAGATTAAATATATACTCGCTGTGCTGTGCAACTACAAGATTGGCATGGGAAAATGCAATTGTCTTTGTGAGCCTGACTCTGCCTCATCCATAACGCATAGGAGGAATGATGCACCGATCCACCTCCCAAGGATGAAACGCAGTAACAGGTTGTCAAAATCACTAACATGTGATGCTCAATTGATCCCATGGATTGTGTAAATAAGTGATCAAGGTCTGTGAAATTAGGTGTAGCCTATACAAGGACCCATAAAAGATGATGCTATACTTGATGCGCAATGGCTGCTACGGCCAGGGATATAAAAATATGTCTGGGTCGGTTCATAACCGACTTTGGGACGTTTAGGGCATGATGGTCAGTAGGTAAAACATAACTTGAATACAACACTGGTTACTAACGTATAGCCTAGTTTAAACACAAGGCTGATGAAGCAGTTCATAATCAGCTAATCTTAAAAGTTGATGAAATATAAAAAATAACATGACAAGCGCAGCAATATTTTCACTTCTCCAAATTGGGAAACCACCAATATGAGATTGATATTCTCCCAATGAGCCGCATTATCAGAGCTCTCAAGTGTCACGCATTGAGCGTGACAGTCACTAATTTCACTCTTTTGTCACGCACTCCCGCCACACATTGTATTTCTCACGCCGACATTTTTTTTGTATAATATATTTAATATGCCGCTCCGCTCTCACTATGAAACCGGCAGGAATTAAGCGCGTCTCCCCTGGATTGTCGAGCCCGCCACTTATCAGCCAATCACCAAAAATAAATGGGCTACACAATAGCCAATCAGAAAATAGCACAATTGTATCTGGGTAAGATTTAATGCAACAACCAATGAAAAAAATCATATCCTGTAAATGTTCACGTGTTTCCCACTGGAAATGACTGGAGCTCCAAGCATCAGTTTGAGCACAGAGTAAGTCATGATCTCCAAATTCACAACTTGTTTGAAACAAACAATGTTTGTATATGATCTCCCTTTACCTGATCAATTTGGTTTTAAGTAGGGACTTCCCAAAACTTGTGAACTCAAGAGTTACTCAGAAAAGTACTTTTACTCAAGTAAATGTCCACCTCTGCTAGCATGTACGAGATGATCGCACTTGATGTTCTAAAGCAGGGGTGGGCAAACTACGGCCCGCGGGCCAGATGCGGCCCACCGGGTCTGGCCCACTTTGATCTGGCCCACAGTCTCCCGACGCTCTTGAGCATCAAGCCCGATTGTATTGCGATTATCTCGTGAACCGTATATGCTAGGAACTAAAGATTGGTACCCTTAGAAAGCCGAAAAGAATGAGTGTTGGCCCATCCATGTGGATTGATCAGAGCCGACAGCTATCGCTCCTCGAAATCGGTCATGTTTTTTGACTTTTGCCTTTTTTACTAAACACATTACAGGCAGGAAGTAGGATGTGAAAATGACAAAATAGCAACTCTGAAATGATGTAGGATATCATCCTGCACAATACCAACATGGTAACAATATGGTTGGAAAGAGGGGGTTCCGCTGATAAAATATTGCCAATAATGAGAAGTGGTTTGTCCATGTGGATTAATGACAAGCCGAAGATATCGCGTCTCAAATTTGGGTACTTTTCAATGACTATATTTTGGTAAACTAAAAACATTACAGTCAAACAAGGTTTTACAAAACAAAACATTTATTTTCTGTAGGATACGCACATAACTGTGTAGGGGGCGGGGTTAATTTAATGAAATAAAGTCTCCTATTTTTCATGCATCGCTATAAAATGCGGCCCTTCATTTGGTTTCAAAAGCTCAATGTGGCCCTCAAGCAAAAATAATTGCCCATCCCTGTTTTAGAGCCTTTGAAGGTCGATCACGTGAATTTGATTGTGGGAAGCCAAAATCGTGATCATGATAAACATTTTATTAATTGTGCATCCCTACTGTCTTGAACCAATTTCGGAGGCTATCAAAGATCGCAGCCTTGTTTTTTAGTGCTTCCAAATTTTAATGCTGATGCCGAGAAGATATTTTTGATGGTTGGTTTGAACAAAAACTCAACACAAAACAGCTTGTCTCTGGACGGGACATTGTCCTCAGTCATGACCCTGAAAAGGGCTAGTCTTGAGCCAAACTGTTTCAAATGTGGAAATTCTTCTGCAAGTCTGAGCAAATATTAATAACAACAACCAAAACCCTAATAATTATTATTAATGAAACACCCCCATTCCCGCGACCCATCTAACCCGCCCCCCCTTTGACCCCCTGACGGGGGGATGTCACTCTTGCCTGTCTTCAAAACTTGAGAGCCCTGCATTATCAAATTTGCACCTGATGCAAACAGTTATTGTAGTAGGTATGTAAGCGATTAATATTTAGCATAGTGGTAAAACATATAAAGAGGGAAGATCTAAAGTTGCAAAATATGATTGTGACTTCAACTGTTTTGAAAATAAAACACAAAAAAAATGTAGTTTTAATGCAGGTTTGGCATGTCAGGACGTTTAAAAATAATTAGCTAAGATCGGATATTGACTATAGGTTAAATGCAAGCTTAGCAGGCGAGATGCTATTGCATTTCAATTGTCTGTACACTGGCTAACAGTAGCTCTAGAGAAAATGGTTGCATGATCTTCTTGACCAGGGATTAATACATACTAACTAAAATGTGAAAAATTGTTTTAGCACAAGATTTTTGCAATTTGTGGAAAAAAGTTAAGCCGTGAGCACTTCATCTGCATATTAATTTATGGGAGGAGGCAAGGTGGGGTCAGTGGCTTGTTGATGTGCGGTCTGTCTCACGTTATACAAAAACAATTATACAAAAAAAAGAATTTTTCTTCTGTGCGTAGTAGGGATGACCATTTTGACCGTTTAACCGTTTACCGAAAGTAAAACATTTGACCGAATAATACTATCAGTTAAATGGTTAAGAATATTTTTTTTTTTTACGTGTATAAAGCCTATATTAGTTAAATCACGTGGCGCGTTGACACGTGCAACCAGAGCCTGGCGCTTCATTTTGAAAGGTGGGGAGATATAGGTAATGAGGAGCGAAATATACTGGCTGCCTGTTTTGTGTCGGCAACGCGTTCTTCATTTAAAATAACAACCCTTGGACATTTATGATGACTTTGATATTAACTTGCGCTTTCATTTTTTCATGTACAGAAACGTATAACGCTATCGTATTGGGAAGCATATATTATTTTATCGATAATTCATCATGCTCCTGATGCATTATAGCCGACAAAATAATGTTACCTTAAAAACAACATACACAGTGATTGACAACACGCACTTTATTTTTAGAGAGGACCGTAATGGTAATTTCAATGGAATGGGTGAGCTAGGCAGATATTGTATAGTTAGTAACATAACGCATACCAAGTGTTATCAACATTTTGTGTTAATGAAATATAGCCCTTATTTGCAGTAGGCTTCCTGTAAGCAACAACCTTGTTCCAGATTGTCACCGACTGTTTTCATTCTATAGTTTGACAACACGGTAAACGCTGCATCAAGACTACTTTCCTTTGATTGACAACAGAAAGTGAAAACGTCTGCGCCAAATTTTCTGCAACAATATTTTGGTTGGTGTGGACTTTACGCCAGTGTAGTTTGGTGAAACTAAACATCGACACAGCTTTAGTATGAAACTAAAAAGTTTAAACGTGTCATTTAGTGTGGCAAAGCTGGTGCACCCGGCAGCTGTTGTTGATCTGTTCTGTAAGCTGTTTAGACATTAATTTAACGGGTTACAGACACTCATAAATTACATTTTTTATTTAAAGCCAATTGAATCTTATAATCTTATCAGTTAACGGTTAACAATCGGATAAGGAGTTGCGGTTGTCGGTCTGTAAAATTACCCGAAATGAGCATCCGTTGTGCGTAGGTACTTTTCCAGTTTTGACCGTACGCCATCTTCTGGTATGTAAGCTGCGCAATCTTTTATACATGAGGCCCCAGGAGACTGGCTAGGTCACTCCAGGAACCTAGAAATGCTTCTTACGAAGCCGCTCCTTTATTTCCCGGGCGGTGTGTTTGGGATCATTGTTATGCTGAACAACCCAGCCACGTTTCATCTTCAATGCCCTTGCTGAAGGAAGAAGGTTTTCACTGAAGATCTCACGATACATGGCCTCATTCATTCTTTTCTTAACACAAATCACTCGTCCAGGGGCCTCATTTATAAACATGGCGTACGCACAAAAGAAGACGTACGCAGCTCTCTAAGCAATAATTGGGATTTATAAAAAGCAAACTTGACGGGAAAATGTGCGGTCCTTCATGACAACTGAAGGACGTAAGCACAAAAACGAGTGAAATGAGAAATGGCGACACCGTCGGCAGATGGATGAAACAGGTAGGCTACTGTAGATCCATCTGAAACTGCAGAGCGTTGTGTAACCGAAATCGAAATACTGCCTCTCATTAATAATATGAAGATGTCACAAACCCATGCTTACAATTAACAGCTTGCAGAGAAATACAAACAATATAAAACAAGATTGTAACGTAAATGCAAATGAAGCACATATTGCACATGTTTGCAAAAAGAACACAGATATATTATGTAGGCTAATTATATTGGCATGTTATGTAATTCATCCTCATAAATAATACGGTAAACTGAACAAAATCATGTTTAAAACTAATATTCTTGTCGATGTCTCGCGGTACAGCTAGATAGATAAATTGATGATGATGATAGATAGATAGATAGATAGATAGATAAATAGATAATAGATAGATAGTTTTTTTTTTTTATTAATTTTTTTCATAGTATACATGTCGTTATCAGATACAGAAACATAGTGTTCATTTATATGCATTTAGTTTGTTTTATTTTTAAATGTGTTCCATGTGACGCATGTCTTAACCATTTTGAAAGGTGCAAGAAATTCCATTTGTGCAGAACTATTTTCCATTTACAATTAGATTAATACCGACATCTGTAGATTATCAGATACAATCAAATGGATGGTTATAAAAAGCCATGCCTTTACAATGCATAATGACGTTCAATAGCTGATCTTGCACTGTTAGAAGATAATACTAATAATTATAGCCTAATGCATATCATTTATTGGCGCCTTTTATAACACTAATTACAGGATTTCTGGCGACTGGCACTTTCCAGATGGAATTGACTGACAGGTCAGGGATAGCTCAGCCAACCCTTTCCCGGGTTATGCCAGGCATGTTAGTCGGTATAATAGGCTTGTCGCATAATTACATGAAGTTTCCATGTTTCCATACATGGCAAGTGAACTGGCAAACAAAAAAGCACATTTTGCAGCTATGTCCGGATTCCCAAATGTAATTAGTGCTATTGCCATAATGGCAACGAATGAGAATGAACATGCTTTCATTAATCAAAAGCATTTTCATTCCGCCAATGTCAAAATAATTTCTGATGCAGACATGTTGCTGTAATGTAACCAATTTTCCCTCACACGTGGCAGACACACTTTCGCGATGAAGCGCTAGACGCTTTGACATCGAGTGATATCTGACCACTTTTTATTTGGGCCACGGTTCGACTTTCTTACAGCGTCTGCAACCTTTTGCCACTCCAACCCTCTTTTCGGCATTGGTAATAGGCACACTGTGCCCTTCAAACAACATTTTCCTCCTCTTTTCCACCTCAACAACAATATTAACAATATTGTCTACTTCACATTGAGTGAAGTTGCTTTCTTGGATTTCCTCGGTGTTTGCCATTATTTCTCAATCAATGAATATTAATTTTGGGGCATTTCACTGACTATTTATTGCCAAATATGGGCGTGACATGTAGCCACAAAAAGCTGTGCCACATATTAGACTTGATTGTGATTTATAAAGGGAAAACTGCGTAGGACGTTTTATAAATCTGAATATTTCTTTGCGTACACACGTCCTATATTTTGTCCATATGCCACTTCTGACGCAAATCCACCGCAAAGTTTTATTAATGAGGCCCCTGGTCCCTTTGCAGAAAAACAGCCCCAACGCATGTTTCCACCTCCATGTTTCACAGTAGGTATGGTGTTCTTTGGATAAACTCAGCATTCTTTCTCCTCCAAACACGATGAGTTCCAAATCCTATTCTGGATCATCCAAATGATCTCTAGCAAACCTCAGACGGGTCTGGACATGTACTGCTTAAGTAGGGGGACACGTCTGGCACTGCAGGATTTGAGTCCCTGGTGGCGTAGTGTTTTACTGATGGTAGCCTTTGTTACTTTGGTCCCAGCTCTCTGCAGGTCATTCACTAGGTCCCCCCGTGTGGTTCTGGGATTTTTGCTCACCGTTCTTGTGATCATTTTGACTCCAAGGGGTGAGATCTTGCTTAGAGCCCCGGATCGAGGGAGATTATCAGTGGTCTTGTATGTCTTCCATTTTCTTATAATTGCTCCCACAGTTGATATCTTCACACCAAGCTGCGCACCTTTTGCTGATTCAGTCTTGCCAGCCTGGTGCAGGTCTACAATTTTGTTTCTGGTTTCCTTTGACAGCTCTTTAGTCTTGGCAATAGTGGAGTTTGGAGTGTGACTGTTTGAGGTTGTGGACAGGTGTCTTTTATACTGATAACAAGTTCAAACAGGTGCCGTTAATACTGGTAACGAGTGGAGAACAGGAGGGCTTCTTAAAGAAGAAGTTACAGGTCTGTGAGAGCCAGAAATCTTGCTTGTTTGTAGGTGACCAAATATTTATTTTCCACCATAATTTACCAATAAATTCATAAAAAATCCTACAATGTGATTTTCTGGATTTGTTTTTCTCATTTTGTGTCTCTCTTAGTTGAAGTGTACCTATGATACAGGCCTCTCTCATCTTTTTAAGTGTGAGAACTTGCACAATTGGTGGCTGACTAAATACGTTTTTGCCGCACTGTACATACATACATACATACATACATGCATACATGCATACATGCATGCATGCATGCATGCATGCATGCATGCATGCATGAGGTTCAGTGGATTAACAGATATGTGCAATATGCATCAAAATGAAAATAGAGAGGTGCATAAATTTGGGTAGCCTTGTCATTTATTGATTTGAATACCTGTAACTACATAGCACTGATTAATTGGAACACAAAATTGGTTTGGTGAGCTCATTAACCCTTGAACTTCATGGACAGGTTCAGGTTCATCCAATCATGAGTCGCTTGAGGTATGCAAACGCACATTTGGACAAGCTAGCTTAATTTTGGACCAAGATGCTTGTGGACTGATTAAACAAAGATAGAGTTATTTGGTCATAACAAGGGGCATTATGCATGGTGGCAAAAGAACACGCATGGATTCGAGCCAATATCAGCAGATACTTGAGAATAATGTAGAGGAATCAGTCACAAAGTTGAAGTTTTGCCGGGGCTGGATATTTGAACAAGACAACAACCTAAAAGACTGCTCAAATTCTACTCTGGCATTTATGCAGAAGAACAAGTACAATGTTCTAGAATGGCCATCCCAGTCCCCAGACCTGAATATCATTTAAAATCTGTAGGGTGATTTGAATTGGGCTGTCCATGCTCGGCAACCATCAAACCTAACTGAACTGGAGATGTTTTGCAAGGAGGAATGGTCCAAAAAATCTTCATCCAGAATCCAGACACTTATTACAGGCTATAGAAACATCTAGAGGCTGTTATTTCTGCTAAAGGAGAACAAGAGGCTGTTATTTCTGCTATTGATGTGATATTTCTGGTGGGGTGCCCAAATTTATGCAACCGTCTAGTTTCATTTTGATGCATATTGCACATTTTCTGTTTATCCAATAAATCTTTTTTCACTACTGAAACATTACTGTGTCCTTCAGTTATTTGTTAGATCAAAAATAAATTGCTGATCCAAACACCCAATTATTTATAAGTGAAAATCATGGAACTTGTCAGGGTACATATATGCGTTCGTCCTGTACATCTTATATCTGATTAAGTAGCTTTCTGGAGATTTTCATGTTATGTCCATACTGGGATCATTAAATATCAAAAGAACGCTTCCCCTGCCTGGTCTCCTTTTCTCTATACCGCCATACCCTTGACAGTTTTTCTTTAAAAAGGCACCAATTTAACAAGTTCTCATTATAGGAATATAATTCAGTCAGGCTGTTTTCAGTTGATCAGACCAACCACTTATGAGAAGACTAGAATAGACAAACTGCCTAAAGGTGACACAAGGTCAGATTGCTCAGTGGTTATGGAGTTAGACTTGATATCAATTCCCAAACCTGACTGCGCCAAATGTCCTTGTGTCCTTGAGCAAGGCACTTTACCCTACGTTGCTCCAGGGGGATGTCTCTGTTTTCACTGTAAGTCTCTCCGGATAAGAACATACGCTAAATGACTAAAATGTAAAATATAACAAATGTGACAAGGAATTCTATATTTACAGTGTAGGCCAACTGTTTCATAGTGCATATGTGTATTCCCATAAATCCATTGATCTTAATTTATTTATTTGAACTCTTACATACAAAGTCATTGCAATGGTAGCATTTTGTGTCTATATGTTTGTTAAAGGTTACATAGCCTACAGCATGATGCACCACTAAAATGGCTGATTATTGTATTATGTAGGTTAATCAACCAATGTTTTAAATAACTACATGAAGTGGATAATGAGCCACAGGAGTAGTTTCCTCATTTTAATAAGTATTGACCTCTACACATTTGCCTTACCTCTCCATCCTGGTTCATTCTCCTATTTGTTGACTGCTACAATGCTTTTAATCTGTCATTCTGCACTACCTGCATCTGACTGGCGGCAGCACTTTCTGCTGAGGATACACAAAGGCAGTGTTGATTATAATTGCACACATTATATTGACTAATATATATATATATAATATATATCTGTAAATAATAATTTATAGCATATGGAATAATCTGATTTTGGAAAAACAGGGATTGACTGTTGGACAGCTATCCTATCTGTTTAACTTCCACTTTAATATTTAATCACAATCACCACATCACATACATTTTGAATTGTACACACCAATGTTAAGGGGAACTTCAGCTTTAAAACGATGTTTAACTTGTGTTATCAACTCTTAATATTGAGCTCAGTAGAGCCAGTTAATGAAATAGCTACCCAGATCAGCTGAGAAAAGTCCACCGTTCGTTGTTCATTTTCAGCGTGATGTGCAGACCGCATGCTTCTCAGTGTCACAAACTAATTTCTCCTGTCCAGTGAATAACATATTTTATATAATGGGTCCGGCGATATCTGCAATTTGATTGGCTAACATTTCATTCCAAGCCTATGACAATACCTTTATCTGCACTGTAGAATTTTGCCTTATCACTGAAATATCCTTACGCCAAAACTGAGGAGCTGACAAAAATAAAAAACATGGCGAATAATTCCTCTCGCTTCAGTTGCTTCACATCTTACCCACAAGTTTCCCAATAAGATTATCCGTCAAAATAACAAAATGTTTTAACATTCACTCACCACAAAATCATTGTCGCCAATATAGACATGCTAACCAGCCACAGGATTTAAGTAATCTCGTTTTTTTTTCAATAAAGTGCTTTTTCGTGACAAAGCAATAGCTAGCTATTAAGTGGTGACTGCCTTTAGCTGTATAGTATGTCAACCAGTGTTGTAGTACTCGAGACCGGTCTTGGTCTCGAGACCGGTCTCGAGACCACTTTTTTATGGTCTCGGTCTCGTCTCGGTCTCGACCACATTTGTACTCGGTGTTGTCTCGGTCTCGGACATTGATGACTCGGGACTTGACCTGTCATGGTCATGACCAGTCAAGACCATAACTGGGGAAATGTCACTAAATTGCCATATACAGGTCCTTCTCAAGAAATTAGCATATTGTGATAGAGTTCATTATTTTCCATAATGTAATGATAAAAATGAAACTTTCATATATTTTAGATTCATTGCAAACCAACTGAAATATTTCAGGTCATTTATTGTTTTAATACTGATGATTTTGGCATACAGCTCATGAAAACCCAAAATTCCTATCTCAAAGAATTAGCATATTTCATCTGACCAATAAAAAAAGGGTTTGTAATACAAAAAAAGAAAAGAAAAAGTCAACCTTCAAATAACTATGTTCAGTTATGCACTCAATACTTGGTCGGGAATCCTTTTGCAGAAATGACCGCTTCAATGCGGCGTGGCATGGAGGCAATCAGCCTGTGGCACTGCTGAGGTGTGATGGAGGCCCAGGATGCTTCGATAGCGGCCTTAAGCTCATCCAGAATGTTGGGTCTTGCGCCTCTCAACTTCCTCTTCACAATATCCCACAGATTCTCTATGGGGTTCAGGTCAGGAGAGTTGGCAGGCCAATTGAGCACAGTAATACCATGGTCAGTAAACCATTTACCAGTGGTTTTGGCACTGTGAGCAGGTGCCAGGTCGTGCTGAAAAATGAAATCTTCATCTCCATGAAGCTTTTCAGCAGATGGAAGCA
>JACXGM010004451.1:9451-38070 GCA_016801145.1 Umbra pygmaea | reverse complement strand
TGGATTCGTACTGAGGATTCTGCAGCACCGGTGAGTAACTTTTCTGCAGGCTTAAAGAAATGTTTGCTTGTATTTACATATAGAAACACTGTATGTTGTTGCTAGACTACTCATTTTTAAGATAAAACGAACATTGCAATGTTTGGGTTGAACAAAGAATGCGTGTCAGAGGACCCACAAATCGTTATCTTTCTACAAGGTCAGAGAGTTAGTAGGAAATATCCAACCACGTCTATTCTATAAATCCTCTATAGGCATTTATTAGGCATTTATTAAGCATTTCTCCGTTCTTAACCCAAACTATTGCAAAAGGGAAAAGGAAATATATCATTTATTAATGTATTAATTTATTGTGCATATTAATTGGTATCCTTTTACTCCCGACTACAGTTGCAAACAGTCAACAGGGTTGCAAGAAACATGTTGACGAAAAAATACGTAAATTAACTGCCAAAGAAATTAGAAGACTCAAATGTGAAGCTACCAGGAACCTATTTTCCTCCAGTGCTTTCATATTCCAGAACTGCCAAGTACAAGATGTTCTGGGTTCAGAGAAATGGCCGAGGTAAGGATGGCTGAAACCCAACCACGACTGAACATAAGTTAAAATGTCAAGACTGTGCCAAAGACTATCTGGACTGATGAGATTAGAGTGACTCTTGACGGACCAGATGGATGGGCCTGTGGCTGGATCAGTAATGGGCACAGAGCTCCACTTCGACTCAGACGCCAGCTAGGTGGAGGTGGAGTACTGGTATGAGCTGGTATTATTAAATTTGAGCTAGTTAGACCTTTCGGGTTGAACTCAACTCCCAAACCTACTGCCAGTTTTTAGAAGACACTTTCTTCAAACATTGGTCCAGGAAAAAGTCTCAATAATTCAACAAGACCATGATATTTATGCAGGACAATGCTCCATCGCATGCATGAAAGTACTCTACTGTGTGGCTAGCCAATAAAGGCCTTAAAGATGAAAGAATAATGACATACCCCCCTTCCTCACCTGACCTAAACCCTATTGAGAACGTGTGGTCCATTCTTAAACGGTTGATCTACGATGAGGGTAAACATTACACCTCTCTGAACAGTGTCTGGGAGGCTGTGGATGTTGCTGCACAAAAAGTTTAAAATCAATAGATCAAGAAACAGACAGACTCCATGAATGTAAGACTTATGACTGTTATTGAAAAAAGAAGGGTGGATATATTGGTCACTGATTTGTTTTTAAGTGTCAGAAATGTTTATATGCACATTTTGAGTTTGTTTATTATTTTCACTTTAACATATGAAAATCAACAAGTAAGATGGGAAACCTTTCGTTTTTCATTTAGTTGCATAATAATTCTGCACACTAATAGTTGCCCAATAATTGTGCACACATAGATATTCTCTAAAGAAAGCCAAAACCAAACTTTTACTTTCTATAATATGCAGGTTTGAGGTTTATTAACATTTTAGATTTGCCGTAAGACAACGCATTGTTGAGCTACAATACTTAGCCAATCACCGTATCACTAATGATACAATCAATCGGTTACTAATTCAGATCAAGTCGACCAAGAGCTATACTGTGAGGTATTGGGAGGGATTACTGCTTTAAGCAGCGTACTCAGCCAGGTCAAATAACGAATGGCAAGGTTAAGGGGAGGGCGGAGTTTTGGGGGTGAGTTGGGTAATGGCGGATGGACTGGAGAGGTATGGCGCATGGAGGGTTAATAAACTAATTCTTTAATTAATTCCATATCTCTGGTGCAAGAATTCTACATCCACTAACTAGCTAGTACATATACACAGACATGTCAAGTCAAGTTTATTGATATAGCACATTTCATATGACAAACATAGACTCAATGTGCTTCAACAACAAAAAGCAAGAAAAGCATACAATAAAAACATACAAAATAGTAAATGATTGTGTTTACATACATATACACACATACACACATGCACGCACGCACACACACACACAACAGCACCTGCTCCCCCACCTCATCCCTTCTCCTCGAACCTACCTGAAAGCTTGTGAAAAAATATATGTTTTTAATTTCGTTTTAAAAGAAGAGACCATTGTGGCAAACCTGAGTTCACCAGGCAAATCATTCCAGAGTGTAGGACCATAGTGACTGAAAGCACCGTAAGCTGATCTAGAGTTGATTCTAGGCACTGTGAGAAGACCTTTACTAGATGATCTAAGGGATCTAACCGGTGTGTATTCTGTTAGCATGTCAACAACATAGGAGGGAGCAAAGCCATTCACAGCTTTAAAAACAAGAATAATTTTAAAATCAATTCTCTGTTTTACTGGAAGCCAGTGAAGTGAAGTTAAAACAGTATGGATATGCTCAAACCTTTTGGTTTTATTTAAGACTCTGGCTGCAGCATTCTGAATAAGATGGAGTTTATTTAACACCTGCTTTGTCAGTCCAGCAAAAAGTGCATTACAGTAATCAAGTCTACTGGAAACAAAAGCATGAACTTTCTTTTCAGAGTCCGATTGTGACATGAAGCATCTAACTTTAGATATATTTCTAAGATGATAAAAGGCAGTCTTGGAGATACTGGATTTGTGCTTCTGGAAATTAAGATTAACATCTAAAATCCCACCCAAGTTTTTGTAATGCTCACAAGGATTGCATCTTGTGCCGCACAGCATTGGGACCTACTAAATGAATCTCTGTTTTGTCTTCATTTAGTTGTAAAACGTTTTCAGCCATCCAATACTTGATATCACCAATACACTTGATGAGGTCATTCACTGGGTTAAGGTAGTCGGCAGATACTGATAGAAATAACTGTGTGTCATCAGCATACGAGTGGTAAGAAATGTTGTATTGCTGAATGATGGTTCCAAGTGGGAGCATATAGAACTTAAACAGCATTGGACCAAGAATTTACCCATGTGGGACTCCATAAGGAATGTCAAATACATCAGATTCATTGTTACCAATACTCATGGAAAAAGTTATCCCAGTTAGATAGGATAAGAGCCAGTTCAGAGCTGTGCCTTTCAAGCCTAAACAGTGTTCAAGGCGTTTAAGAAGAACTGTATGGTCGACAGTATGGAAGGCTGCGCTGAGGTCAAGAAGCACCAGAATAGAGACTTTATGGTTATGCAAATTAATTTTATAGTCATTAACAACTCTGACCAGGGCAGTCTCAGTGCTGTGGTTTACTGTAAAACTAGACTGGTAGACATCAAACAAACTGTTATATGACAAATATGCAATTCTTGGTAGGCAACCTTTGCAAGAATTTCCCCCAGAAATGGAAGGTTTGAAATTGGTCTATAGTTGTTTAAAACAAATGGATCAAGATTAGACTTTTTCAGCTGTGGTGTAACAACAGCATGTTTGAGATGTGGGGAAGATTCCAGAGAGCAGGGAGGCATAAACAATCTCAAGGACGTCATCAACCAAAGAGCTGAAAATATTTTTTAACCACTAAGTAGGCATCAGGTCAAGAGCACATGTTGCAAAACTCAACTGCTGCACCAGGTCTTGAAGTTTACTATGTTGTATAAGGGTGAAGTTAGAGAGAGTGCTAACAACATGAAAGCGAGTGGAAGAGGAGTAGTCACAGCCACCAACAGAGGAAGACACAATGTTATTTCTAATATTAAACATTTTCAATTTGAAGAAAGATGCAAATTCAGTACATTTCTTAGAGGTCTGAAATTCTATTGGTCTGTGATGATTGACCAGTCTATCAATAGTGTTAAATAGAAAATTTGAATTATTTACATTTTCGTTAATCAATTGAGAAAAGGATTGCTGTCTGGATGTTTTCATTTCTTTGTTATATTTCTAGAGCAACTCCTTAGAGATTTTTAATCACCCTGCAATTGTGTTTTGCGCCACCTGCGCTCAGATTTGCGACATGATCTTTTTACATTCCTCCAAGGCGCTTTAGTTTTATTAGAAATAAACTTGTTTTTTTCAAGGTGCAATGTCATCCATAATATGTGTCAGAGAAAAAATTTAATGCTTGACCAGGTTGTCACACAGAGATGAGGAAAACAAATTAAAATCAGAGGAGAGATAAAAATCAGAGAAATCAGAATGTGATCCAATACACCTAGCAGAGCTAGTATATCTTTCAATAATTCTGTTAGATGTGTCTGCACAGATGGAGCATCTTTTGATCGATATTAAACCATGTAAATATTTGGTCATCATGGCAACATTGAAAAAAATACAAAAGTGATCAGAAATCCCAACATCTAGGGTTGTCATCTACCGATGGGGGAAATGTATGGTTTTTATCAATGGGGTCCATGATAGATGCAGAAGAAAATTTAAAGTGGGTACGGAACTGGTACCAGATTTTGAGAGTAGTTAATACTACAGATTTACCAGTATAACGAGAAGGAGATACTGGGAAAGCAGAGCAGACTAAAGCAGAGAGAGATGAGGAGAGGCATGTCCTACCCTCTAAATGGCACCATGGCGTATTTGGGGCATGCAACCAGAGTAAAATTTTCTGAAGGTTTGCCGCCCAGTAATAGTATAGAAAATTAGGAAGTGCAAGCCCTCCATTGAATTTACATCTCTGGAGTTGAGATGTACTGACCCTGGGCACCTTTTTACCCCAAATGAAGGAAGAAATTACTTGATTGATTGCCTTAAAAATATGTATAACTTTCTAGCGTCAAGCTCTACAGAGGTGTGCTGTTGAATTGCCCATGTTCTGTGTTGGTGTGTTCAAACGGGGACGGGCACTAAATTCTCTTGGAATTCTGGGAGTTGTGGTAACTCAAGTTTAGACGGATACAGAAGCACCCCAGTGGATGCGAAAGGAACTGAAATATACTATCGGCTTTTCTCTGATATATTGAAAAAGAACAGACGTGTATATGACATAAATCATCTATGGTAACATTTGTAAATGGTATACTATGAAACATATTTACTGTGGAACACTCCTTTAATTTACTGACGCACGTCTGTGGAGGGATAATTCCCCTATGCGTCAGATGCAAGGATGATACATGCATTGGTGTAAAACGTCAATTGTGCTGGGTGTAAGAAAAGGCCCAATATGTTAATAATGTGTTTCCAATATAAAGTAAGTACTAAAAGGTGAATTACATTTTTAAATTACGATATATTTTGCATTTTCCATACTGTCCCAACTTTTTCAGAAATGGGGTTGTAATCACCTAACTACTCAAAAGAAACATTTTCATTTTGAATCCAGACCATTGGAATACAAGACCTGTAGACCACTGTACCATCATAGACATCATTGTCAGCCGCGGTAACATGAAAAGTTACTCTTGCTTTTATAGGTCAGGAAATGCTTTACTCTTTAAAGTACCATTTCTTTCACTTCGCGTACCTTCCATGTACCTGAAAGGTTCTTTACCTGTTCATGGTTTCATGTGGAACCCTCAGAGCCAAAGGAAAAACCTTGCTAGGATTCCTTTTTTTCCAGAGTAGAGCATGGTTGTTCTACTGGAAAGCCTCCCCAGAACAGTGGCGGATGTTATTGCCGCAAAAAGGGCCCCAACTCCAAGTTAATGCCAAGGGTTTTGGAATGGGATGTCCAACAATCTCATATGGGTGTGATGGTCAGGCCCACATAATTCTCACTATTTTGTGTATCTATCACATCTTATTCTTCCCTTTTCTGTTGATATAAAGTTAGCACAATAAAAATTTAAAGTAAAATGAAGACAATATATACACTATATGCATAGAGACTGTCACAGTGGACAAAAACATCCGGGTCTTCCCGAACCAGAAACCCTGGATGACACGAGGGGTCCAGCTGCTGTTAAAAGAAAGGAACACCACCTGGAGATCCGGAAATACAGACCTTTATAGCACATCCCGAGCCAACCTAAAGAGGGGCATCAGAGAGGCCAAAGCAGACTATAGAAGGAGGATAGAGGAACACCTGAGCAGTAACAACAATAGGCAGGTGTGGCAGGGAGTTCAGCATCTGACCAATTACAGAACCAACCTCAGAGCTGTGGAAGGTGACCCTGCGCTTGCTGAGGAGCTAAAGATCTTCTTTGCCCGCTTTGAGGCCACGGTACAAGAGACAGCACCACCACACCACAAGGCCCATAGCAGCATAAACCTCACAATTGGAGAGCATGAGGTGAGGCGTACGCTGCAGGCTATCAACCCGAGGAAGGCGACTGGTCCTGATGGTGTCCCGGGACGCGTGCTGAAGGACTGCGCAGATCAGCTGGCTGGAATCTTTAGATTCAACCAGTCTCTGGCACAGTCCACTGTACCACCCTGCCTGAAATCCTCGACTATAGTCCCCCTACCCAAAGAAAACTCACATCTCTAGCCTCAATGACTACCGACCTGTGGCACGCACCCCAGTGGTGATGAAGTGCTTTGAGAAACTGGTCCGCAATCACATCACAGCAGCCCTGCCTTGCAGCCTTGACCCCCGCCAGTTTGCCTACAAATCGAACCGATCCACAGAGGGTGCCATAGCAATAGCACTCCATGCTGCGCTATCACACCTGGAGCAGCAGGGGAGCTATGTGCGGATGCTCTTTGTGGATTATAGCTCTGCATTCAAATTCAATCCTTCCTCACAAGCTGGTGGTCAAACTGGGGTAACTGGGGCTTCCACACACTATCTGTATGTGGATAAATAGCTTCCTTTCGGACTGCAGACAAAGGGTTAGAGTGGGTAACCACACATCTACTGCCCTAAGCCTCAGTACTGGCTCACCACAGGGGTGTGTGCTGAGTCCCTTGCTCTACTCCCTCTACACATACAACTGCTGCCCTGCCCATCACAGTAACACCATGGTGAAGTTTGCGGATGACACCACTGTGGTGTGGCTTATCTCTAGGGGCGGGGGTGAGTCTGACTACAGAGATGAGGTGGAGCGGCTGTCAACATGGTGCAGGGCCAACAACCTGCTCCTCAACACCTCAAAGACCAAAGAACTCATCATAGATTACAGGAGAAAGAAAACAGATATCCCATCATTAATTATAAATGGGGACTGTGTGGAGAGGGTGGCAGACTTCCGTTTCCTGGGAGTCCATATCAAGGAGAGCCTATCCTGGAGCGAGAACACCTCTGAGCTGCTGAAAAATGCCCAGCAGAGACTGTACTTCCTGAGGGTACTCAGGAGAAATAACATTGTACAACGTCTGCTGGTGTCTTTTTACCGTTCCTCTATTGAGAGCATACTAACTTATTGCATATGCATATGGTACACTAGCTGCACAATGGCTCAGAGGAAAGCCATCCAGAGGGTCATTAACACCACCCAGAAGATAGTTGGCTGCCCTCTCCCTACACTGGAAGACCTACACAGTTCCCGTTGTCTCAAAAAAGCCCAAAATACCTTAAAGGATACCCATCATCCCAGTCACTTCCTGTTTGAACGGTTGCCTTCAGGCAGAAGGTATAGATCAATAAAAGCAAGGACAAATAGGCTCAATCACAGTTTTTACCCTACTGCAATAACCTCTTTCAATCCTGCAAAGTAATAATAATAATAATGTTCAATTTGGAAGCCAGGGTGGAATAGATTACTTTTTTTATGCGAGGACTGGATGTGTATGATTGTCTGTGTTATGTACACTGCCTTTCGCCCCCCTTAAACTTTTCAACCTTTTGCCACGTTTCAGTCTTCAAACATAAAGAAATGAAACTGCAATTTTTTGTGAAGAATCAACAACAAGTGTGACAAAATCATGAAGTGGAACAAATTATTTTTTGATATTTCAAACTTTTTTTACAAATAAAAAACTGAAAAATTGGGCGTGCTAAGTTAAGTTAATACTTTGTAGCACCACCTATTGCTGCGATTACAGTTGTAAGTCGCTTGGGGTATGTCTCTCAGTTTTGCACATCGAGAGACTGAAATTTTTGCCCATTTCTCCTTGCAAAACAGCTCGAGCTCAGTGAGGTTGGATGGCGAGCGTTTGTCAACAGCAGTTTTCAGTTCTTTCCACAGATTCTCGATTGGATTCAGGTCTGGACTTTGACTTGGCCATTCTAACATCTGGATATGTTTATTTGTAAACCATTCCATTGTAGATTTTGCTTTATGTTTTGGATTATTGTCTTGTTGGAAGACAAATCTCCGTCCCAGTCTCAGGTCTTTTGCAGACTCCATCAGGTTTTCTTTAAGAATGGTCCTGTATTTGGCTCCATCCATCTTCCCATCAATTTTAGCCATCTTTCCTGTCCCTGCTGAAGAGAAGCAGGCCCAGACAATGATGCTGCCACCACCATGTTTGACAGTGGGGATGGTGTGTTTAGGGTGATGAGCTGTGTTGCTTTTACGCCAAACATAACTTTTTGCATTATTGCCAAAAAGTTATATTTTGGTTTCATCTGACCAGAGCAGCTTCATCCACATGTTTGGTGTGTCTCCCAGGTGGCTTGTGGCAAACTTTAAAAGACACTTGTTATGGATAACTTTCAGAAATGTCCTATGGACAGACTCGCCCACCTCAGCTGTAGATCTCTGCAGTTCATCCAGAGTGATCATGGGCCTCTTTGGCTGCATCTCTGATCAGTCTTCTCCTTGTATGAGCTGAAAGTTTAGAGGGACAGCCGGGTCTTGGTAGATTTGCAGTGGATTGATACTCTTTCCATTTCAATATTATTGCTTGCACAGTGCTCCTTGGGAGATTTAAAACTTGGGAAATCTTTCTGTATCCAAATCCGGCTTTAAACTTCTCCACAACAGTATCTCGGACCTGCCTGGTGTGTTCCTTGTTCTTCATGATGCTCTCTGTGCTTTCAACGGACCTCTGAGACTATCACAGAGCAGGTGCATTTATACTGAGACTTGATTACACACAGGTGGATTCTATTTATCATCATTAGTCATTTAGGTCAACATTGGATCATTCAGAGATCCTCACTGAACTTCTGGAGAGAGTTTACTGCACTGAAAGTAAAGGGGCTGAATAATTTTGCTCACCCAATTTGTCAGTTTTTTATTTGTTAAAAAAGTTTGAAATATACAATAAATTTCGTTCCACTTCATGATTGTGTCCCACTTGTTGTTGCCTCTTCACAAAAAAATACAGTTTTATACCTATATGTTTGATGCCTGAAATGTGGCAAAAGGTTAAAATGTTCAAGGGGGCCGAATACTTTCGCAAGGCACTGTATGCTGCTAAAGCTGCTAGGTTTCTTTTTTATTTTATTTATTATGAGGCACTGATTGGATAGCCCTTTTCATTTTTGTTTTACTAGTGACAATAAATGACAATGACAATAAAGAAATAACAATAACATAACAATATGCTAAAATGTATGTGGACACTTTACCATTACATCCATATGACATCATCACCCCAAATTGTCAGGGGTGCCTAAACCTTGGCATACAACTGTGTATATATAGACATGATCACCCCTAAAAATGGCCTCTCCCTGTCTCAGGAAGGTGTGCAACAGGTCGTTTGAGGGGTGTTATGCTCTCTCTTTTAGTAGGCTGGAATATTAGCTACTCTTATTTTGTCTCCTTAAGCACTGTTGTTTTAAAAGCTGGGACTGGAAATCGTTTTTCAATAAATTTTCATATGAACAGATTGCACATTTAAAATATGTTTTTATATGTAACTAACATATGGCACAATGTGTGATTTAAAGGGATACTGTGGTAAGATTATCCTGTATGGATCTCCATTTACACTATTTACTAAACCGTAGCACAATAGTCAAGACACCATGCATACAATGAGTGTGCCTGGAAATGTCATTGTGAAAATTACTGACTTCTTTAAACTTGTCGTATAACACACACACTTAGTTCCCTGTTCAAGTCCTAACTTCCTAAAAAGGGACAGATGCTCAACAGAGCGATAGTGATAAAGATTAAAGGACTAACTAGCATGGTTGACTTACAGAGTAGTTCATCCCTGACTGGCTGGATCTGCAGATGTCCTGAGAAAGGACGAGAGATGGTGGAGGAAACAGAATAACATACAGTACATTAACCCACACATAGGACAAGAAGGTATAAGATGAACACAACCAATAAAGAAGGAGTGTGTTTGTGTCTGTTTGTCTGTGCACTGTGCATGTGTCTTACCTTTAAGGAGCCAGAGTTGCCACGTCTACTCCAGGAGCAAGCCTCATTCATCCAGTTACATCCAGCTGTCATACAGCGAGAGCACCTGAAATACCCAGAAAAATTCTAAACTACAGTCAAGATATGTAGTCACGACCATTCACCATTCACTCTTCACATTTGTGTAATGCTGCTTATTTTTTATTTATTTTTTATTTTACCAGGTAAGTTGACTAAGAACAATTTCTTATTTACAGCAACAACCTGGGAGCAATTAGGGTAAAGTGTCTTGCCCAAGGACACAACAACATTTGGCTCAGTCCGGATCGAACTGGCAACCTTCTGACTACAAGTCTGACTCCCTACCCACTGAGCCATCTGCGCCCATACTGCTTATGTTGATAGATAACGTTCATAGACAACATTTACAGTAGTGGGCAAAGATATTAGTGTTGAAGATAGAGTTGTAGCAGATTGTATAAGTGTTTACTCTTTTTTACTTTTAACAAAGTGTGATTTAACTGAATTTCTGATATTTTGTGATTGACCTACACAACAAATCAGATAATATCACTGAAAATAAAATTATATAATGAATACAATTAAAAAAGCAGTTGCATAGTAACTAAAATATAGTAGCTCTCCCTTTGGTTATGCAGGCTTAAATTAGTCTCATAGCAATGATAGATGGGTAGGTGGGTAAAAATAAGAAATCAGGCATTTAGTATCTTTTAAAGCAAATGACATAAATAACTACAGGACTTTAAAAATGTTTAGGCACATAAAAGAAAAAAATCTTTAAACAAAAATGCTTTCTTTATTATTGAAATGTTCTTTATTAGAGAGGTGAGTATAAAAAGCAGTATATAGTAAAAAAATATAATTTTTTTGGTTGTCATTTGGCCATTTTAATTCCTTCTACACCTGTTTATGTTTTAATTAAGTTTTGTTTCATGAACTCATTGTCATTGATAATAAGAACCTGTTTGTTATCTTCGTTTACACATGCACTGTCCTATATAACTACAAGGTAATGATGTTAATATATAAAAAGGGGTATATTACGGTACATAATATTTTCATTTCTTTAACAACATACACATAATTCTTTTAAAAGATTACATATTTTTTGCAAATGAAGATAAGGAAATATAAAGTGCTCGTGCTCTTTTCTACTGACACAAATGCAAATGACAAAATATATATATTTACAATTAGATTTTTGTTAAAAAAGAAATGGGTGCCTAAGACTTTTGCATAGAGCTGTATAGTGTGGATAATGTTATCAAAAGCCAAAACACATAAAATAATAAGTATTCTTTCTGAACTGAGCATGGAACAGGAAGGAAATTGATGTGAGATGTCACCATGAGGCCATTGGTGACTTAAAATCTACAACAGAGTGTAGAACCATATTGTACTGTAGTGACTAGATAATAATATTAAAAAGACCGAAATGGCTGAATGAAAATAAAATATATACAGAATAAAAATACTGCATCCTACAGTATGCAACAAGGCACTGACCTAACACTACTGACCTAACACTGGCTTAAATTCCCAGCCTTATTTATAGCAGGACCTTGATTTCTGACTTACAGGGCAGATGTAGGTGGTCCAGTGATGTCTGAGCAGTTAGTTAGCATTAGCATCTCAGAGAGGCTCGCATTCCCCACTCTTATCTTTAAGGTGACATTAAGACCTAAGCAGAAAAACATCTTAGCACAACGTTCCATAATACTGTAGGGGTGAACTGATATTAATAATGTTTTCATAGATGACTTTATAGCAGTGTTAGAGGTGAAAGGTCACTGACCATGAGTAGGAAGCTTGCTACTGGAGAAAAGGCAGGAGCACTGTGGAAACACGGGGGCGGGGCTTGATCTGCCACACAGGTTACCAGGGAAGTTACAGGCAAAGTTGGGATGTTCTGTCCCATTGACAGACAGATGGAGCATAGCAGTGAGTTTGATCTCTCCACTGCTGCTCTTCTCCACCTGGTAGGACACTAAACTTTGCTGCTGGGAGTCCTCAGGGATGGAGATCCACACTGAAGGCTGTAGGCAGTCATCCAGAAACGAACATCTAGAGCATAAGAAAGGTTCAGAATGAGCAGGATTGAGGTGAAATATTTAAACAGGAATACAGGAAGTAGCATGTCTCTAAAGTGTCATTTTTAATGAACATTTTGGGTGACAGAAGAAATTATCTTTGAGCTACAGTAGGTGTTCTTGTGACTGACCTAGACTTGCTCTCAGAGTCACACCAGCCACAGAAAGGGTCCTGAGCCGACCAACACTCATTTAAACTTGTGTGTTTACTGCACTGAGCCACAGGGACACGCATCAACTAGAACACACACACACACACACACATATTTCAGTTTATAACACCATAGTCTATTATTGTGTTAGGAACAATATGTTTGTCTGTTTATTCCCTATTTTCCTCCCATCCCAACTCCCACTAACCCTTCCTTGTCGGCAACTCCACAACTTCTTGGCCAGATCTGTGGGATGGGATACGCACATGGTTCATCCAACCACAGGTTGCCAAGCCCCGATTCTTTTCACATTGTAAATCCAACACGGAAGCCTTTAGTCAGATCATGCACGGGATGATTACGTTCACCGACTATACTCTGCGACTGAATTTACAGTGCCCGATCTGAACACAAGGAGTCGCTGGAGAGCCACGTTGCAGGATAGATAACCTGACTTATCTAACCCAAATCCCGAGCAGAGCGATTCCAATTTGCGCTGCCTTGTGCAGGAGGTCCAGGTAAAGTCAGAGAACCCATAATCAGGCTTGAACCACTGACTATCATGACAGACTGTCCTGCAAAGCAGTGACATATCCCACTACACCCTCTATGTTCTTCTTTATGTACAGTAGATATTACCTGGTTCCTCAGAGCCATGTACACATGTCTACTGTCCACTGGGTCCAGCTGCATCTTGGGAAACACTTGACGGTCATCATCTGACTTGTAGAGCACTTTGGAACAGGCAGCTTTGTAGTTTTTATCCACAGCAAGCTGACATGGAACAGATAGTAACACTTTAAAAACACTAAAAGTGCTGTAACAATGTATTCACATTTCAAACCACACTTAGTGCCCAAGGAAATAATATATTCTACATGCTGCAGCTGTAAATATCATGATGTACATTTGTGTCAACAAGACTGATTATAATACTGATTAATTAATGGGTATTGGTGGTTGTATTCATTATATAATGTGATAATAATCATTGATGTACACATCAGATTGTTATTTGGTTGAGTGTACTGCAGGGCGAGGATGAGAATGTTACAAACACGCAGGGTATTTGCTGCTGGAATTATCAGA
Source organism: Umbra pygmaea (assembly GCA_016801145.1). Classification (NCBI taxonomy): domain Eukaryota; kingdom Metazoa; phylum Chordata; class Actinopteri; order Esociformes; family Umbridae; genus Umbra; species Umbra pygmaea. The sequence continues at coordinate 24,700 of JACXGM010004451.1, read as the reverse complement.
GCTTTGAATGAGACAACACTATAGGTGTCTGTGTGTTGGTATTTAATACAGTGTGGTTGATGGTGCTGTGCACGCTGCACACACATCTGTAAACCTAGACTTCTGTTAACCTCATACCTTGATGAGTTGTCCATCTTCTGTCCCGATGAATAAAACTATCCAGGACTTGTGTTTCACTGCCAACACAGATGTCATGGAGCTGTACTTGAACACCACGGCCAGTGGAGCCAGTGGAACCAGAGGTGGGGGCCTGGGGGTAACCTCTGGCTTTAACAGAAAGAGCACATATCAGTGTACACTGTATACAGAGACAATGTCAACAACACATTTGCTAATGATGCTAATGGACAATGTCTTAGCATTAGAGTTGACTGTGAACTACATACACTCATGACACTAACCTTTGCACAGGGTCCAAAGCAGAAATCTGGGTCTTTTTTTTGAGTACCAGAAGGACTGATATCATATATGGCCACCACAGTGTTAACCGGATTGACAGTGTTACCTCCTGTGAACACACCTGCCCAGAGCACCTGCCCCGTGGCCCCAGCCGGGCTTTGAATCACGGAGGACGAGAGGAGCCGTGGGCGCTTCATGTCTTCACAGCATTCAAGTGTTGCACCATTGAGGGACATCAATGTAGTTGCTTTATTTTTTTCGCTATTGAACCAAATAAGTCGAACTTTAGACTCTTTGAGCAGGTTCAACAACAGGTAGATGTGTGAAGCAATCTGAAAGCCATCCACAAACTGCAGGCCCTCATTGGATCTGGCGTCAATGGATGGACTTGAACCATATTCTGAATATGATAACATTGTCCCTGGTTGTCCCTGTTCTGTGTTCCGTAGGGTTAGAAAAGGAGGATCAGGACACATAATATGGTCATTGCTCGATCTCGGTATCCTTCCTGCCATAATGTAGGAATTCTTCTCAACATCAACAAGGAATCCAATAGTTGAATCTGTAATGTTTAAAGACCCCACTTCAATTTCCTCAGAATACACAGATTTAGAAATGTCATTGACATCGAGGAATTCACAGTGGCCGCATTTCTTGGTTCCACATGTGATTACAATGTTGTTTTTTATGAATGGCATTAAAATGTTTACCTTGTATAAATACGTTTCATCTGAATTGTTTCCTATATTCCCATTCAGATCCTTAATTCTAACACTGGTAAATCCGGGGTTTAGTTGGTATAATCGCGTATCTGTAATAACATAAACAAATTTGTCACCGATGACAAAGTCGCGTACATCTCCATCAAAGGTCTGATTTTCCTGGCCACAACTCCAGTGCACAATGGTGAGAATGAACCCCAAGAACACAGCCCTCATCTCGTACATCAAACACTCAGCTAAGCTCTAAAAGAAAGCGCATTGGTAAACTCTGTTCTGCCCGATCTATGTAACTACCATAGTGTGTCAATGATCTACAACCGGTTTGCGCAGATGGCGATGGTGGAAAGAAAAACTAAAGTTCTTCTTTTTGGGTTTTGCTGAGTGTCAAACTTCTGTTTTCAAACTAGAAATCCATGTTAATACCCAAGTAAATATGTATATTTAAATTATACTCCAGTAATATACTTCTAGTATACTTATGTTTAACCATAAGTATGTATTCAATATATTTAAGTATATTTGAAATATACTTTCAAAATATACATCTCAAAATAATAGGCCTATATTTAGAAGTATATTTAGGATAAATAAAATACATTTCAAGTACATTTAAATATACTTTTTTGCTTGCGTAGTTTATTTCCCAATCTCAAACTGAGTAACATGTTTGAATCTTTCCAAACAATATTTGCGCAAATGCCACGATCACATCTATAGGCTTAATTAAGATTAAAATAGAACTTTAATTTATAAAATAAATTATGTAATGAATGTGTGCATTCACTTATTTTATTTCATCGCTCTCATTGGAAATTATCTCATGTTTGAACTTTACTATTGTAATTTGCTGCATCTTGCTGGTGATATGTTGCATTACTAGCTACTATTGCTTTTTACAACATAGAACATATTTATATAGTAATAGTAAATTACTAATAATAATATACTCATAGTAAATTTAACCAATGGGTACCCAGTTACCCATAGTAAAACCTGAAAAATTAATTTGTAATCTCATGGTAATTATTTGATTTAAAAGATCTTCAGTATATGGCAAAACAATTCTTCATTGTCCAAATAATTACTGGGTCACTGTTTCTGTTGCTCAATTGTATTGTAAGACAATCTCATGTTGGTCTTGTATTTTATGATGTGCAAATTTTAAGTAAACAGTTTAAAAGAGGGAATGTTGTTGTAGTTTTTTTCTCCAAACTACAAGTAGTTGCCAAGAGAACAATATCTAGTTCCAATTGTGCTTGTACAGTAAGCCAGCTGTGGTGAAGCTAACAGAGGATTGGTCTACTCCACAGAGCACACACCAATCACATCACTGGAGCAATCAAAGCAAACTTACCTTCCTTTAACTGACTTCCCCCAAAGCAACTGACCTCTGGCTTATTCTACATGCTAAATAAAACATGTAAATCAGTGACAGCATTACTAATGTGTGCTAACAGTGATGCCACCTGTCTCGCTTTAATAGCTGTCAGGTTGACAAGGTAGTCATTTCTAGAAAAGTACAAAGATTAACGTGCAACAGACAGCACTAGATCTAACTCTGAGTGCAAATGATGAAATAATTAATATTTATGGGGTACCAGAGGGCTTGATTTTATTGAAATAACCTGCAACCTTGCCATAATGTTGCCATAATGTGAGAATACCTTTGTCAATGGTAGCATTCTGACACATGGAAGGTGGTAAGCATCATCTAGTGCAGAGAGTTTACACCCTTAATGTAGCATGAGATGTTTTATAAAGAGTGATATGACCACTCAGGGGTCTGCCACAACTGGATTTATCAGTAACCTGTAGTGTGTCATATTAGGGCAGTAGATAGCACTCTAATAACTGTAAATAGATCCCAAATACAAGTAGCCTTTCAAACACTGCTAATCCCTCATGTTAAAGCAGGAATGTGCAGAGGTGGGACCAAGTCATTGTTTTTTTTCACTGGTAGCACTACTCTACACAGACAAATCTGTTGCCAAATCAATTTGAAATTCAGTCTTTGTTTCTTCTCTACAGTGCATGTGAAGTACCTATGAGTGCAGGGCACTTATACGTTTTGTGTATCAAATATCACAGCTTTTACACCAGATCAGATGTGGTAGCTACACAAAGATTCACCTGCCAGTGAAAAGATGTTAAACATTGACATAAAAAGACACAAACCTGACCAGAATGGCTTCTAATGGAGGCTAGAGATCGTTAGCATAAGATAAAGTACCTTTGTGAGACAAGACTCAAAACTGTTATTTTTCTTCACAAAGTAAACCACTAGTCCATCTTCCTGCCCTATGGATTTCCTGCAAATCTCAAAAAGAAAAACAGGATTGTCACTTACCCACCTGTGTTGTGATTTGGTGAGGTAAATTGAAATTATATTACATGAACACAGTCCATTAATAAGTCACAACAGTAACAGCATTTTAATTAACTCTACATTTCTATCACAATACCAGGCAGCCATTGCATGTGTACTCATGAGTTAACCAATGAAATTGCTAGGATTACAGCTTCCAGGACTATTCCATTCGTAGGGTTAAAATGTATTGGACGTTTTAAAGGGGTATACCAATTTTAACTTGGATAGAGCCCGTATGCTTTTCAATGCAGTCAGGTATTATTATGAATTTACATATCAGGACACTAGAGGGCGATCTTGTTGTTGGATTAGGGATCAAGGGAATTCTGTCTTCTCTGCCTTTAACTTTACCAAGTTGAAACATTCTAATCTGTTAACTTTTTTCACCATTTTCCAGGTTGTTATATCAATACTCTCAGGTTTCCATCCTGAGAAGTCTAACATTTTAATTTGTGTCAGTCAGTATACCTGTTTTGTGACACATTCATTGCAATTATGAAGCTGAATATTATTTCTAATAATGATCATTATTGTGGCTCATGCATGTAATGTAATTTATTTTATGTAGTATCAGTTTAGATAATTTAACAAATCCCCATTGTCTTATTTCAGACAGTCCAACGTATCAACATACATTACAATGATGTGTCTTGGATGCAACAGCTACATATCTGTAAGGCCTGACTAACCAACCAGTCAGCTGAAGCAGTCTTAATCTAGTAACTCCTATTTATTCCTTCTTTTAGTATGGTCAAGAGCTACACCAAACCCTCCCTTATGTTTTTTTCTAACACCTATCCAACTAGCCCTGGATTGATGCAGTCACCATGGCAACAGTAAGGACAACATTCTAGGACTCTCCCTATGTGGAATAAAAAGTTCTCACATGCCAAGAGTTTTTAAATGCAAAACTCGTTCATTATAGATGAAATATTATTATAGATTAAATGGTCTATGAGGTACTTATCTGTCACAGTGTTTAAAACAGAACATTAACTGGAAAAATAGTTTTTCCTGATATCTTGATTGTTGGATTCCAGAAATCAAAAGGTAAAAACATGGAATGTATTCAAAGTACTCGGAATTATACAACCCTACATGTGAATGCACAGGGGTACACAAACATGCACGCACGGACACACACTGAGCCACAGATGTAGCCACTCCTGCAGTAGTCCTACACTGTACACAGGCTGGTTCTAAATGATGATGAATCACTTTCGAAGGGCCTGAATGAATCACAAAGGACAGTGACTTCAGATGACGTAAGGTTCTCTTAGCTCTGATAGCTTTTTTCATAGCCAGGCCAAATACCTAGGTGTCTGGTTAGACTGTTCACTCTCCTTCCAGACCATTTTGTGTCATTCATGTGTAACTGTCTGTTGTCTTACATCTTTGTGCTTTATCTTGGCCAGGTCGCCATTTCAAATGAGAATCTGTTCTCAATCGGCCCACCTGGTTAAATAAATGTGAAATAAAAAATGTATGAAATGAATAAATACTTTCCATGATGACACACAACACCAGTGATGAACTTTAATGGGCATTATAAGACATTATGAAACTTGCTTGTTGGATTCCAACCAAGCCTGGGCCGAAGACAACTCAACAGGCATCTAATCAGCACTCCTGATCCATGATATTATGGGCTGGCAGTTAGGCCCTAATTACATTACGTTATACCACAGGTTCACAGAAAGGACAGTAAGAAGGGTGTGGCTGTGTTTCTATCCCTAAATAGTGGTTAGTATCCACATGGCGACATGACTTCAGGTAACTCAGCCACTGACATTATGGCAGTATGAGTCCAATCTAGAGAGAGACTGACAACAGCTTTCCCACTGACCCTGAATATTTGTAATTTGTCTATTTAGGGCTGGGGCGAGGCTACACTTGTCCTGGGAATTAGGGCTACTGGTCAAATATTTATTTCCTTTTCATTGATTATCTTCTTCAGTGTTTCTTGGATCTCACTGGAGGGAAAGGCACAAACTGTAATGATCTTTTTCCAGTCCCTTGCAGGAGAGCTCTGCATCAATTCCAAACACCCTTCTGTATCAACGGTTTAGCATGTACTGTATGCACATACACAACTGTAGTCAACCAATTGCAGACATGCACACTCACACTAAAGAAGCAAATGATGGCATTGCAGCAGGTTTCTTTAAAGCCTAGTTTAATTGAGCTGTTTCAGATGATTTGAGATGGAGCTTTATTTAAGGTCTGTTCTGTGAGTGACCCGCTAACCCACAGTACTAGCGATGTGTATGCTGCAGCACCTAACTCTCAGAATAGTGTTTGGGTTCTGCATGTCAGTGCGGAGGGGATGCATGTGTCACATTTAGATGTCTGCATGCAATTCTTCTGTTTGTGTGTATGTCATTCATGTAATGTATGTCTGTTTAAGATACAGGCTCTATAATGCATGTGAGGGTCCTAGTTAATGTGCATGAGTATGTTTAGGTTCAGATGTAAAAACAGCTCTATGAAGTGGTTTTCCCTATGGTGTGTTTTCAATAATTCTTCATTAAGAGATGCTGTGCATCTGTCATGATTCAGTAAAGACAGAGCCAAAGGCAGGAGGGCGAGTTCTGATTTTTAATCTGCAAACTTAGAACGGAGCAAATATAGCAAGCACACAGCTTAACTACGGTACTAAACTCAACACAGCTATACAAAATCCTGTTACGCACAAAGAAGTGGAATGTATTCAAGCATATATGACATAACAAACAATAACTCACAACCCCCATTGTCCACAAGCATGGTTATATGTGTTGCTCCTTAATTGAGGAGTGGCTCCAGCTGTGTGTGCTTCTGGTTGATGAACTAGGAGTAGAATGGTGGTTTCAGATAAGGGGATGCTGAGCAGCGGATCCCGGGCGCGCCAGTAGAGGGGGCCCCCGGATCTCCTATGCTGACAGATTCCTGCCATACTAGGGCACTAAATGGAACACTCTTTCCTGTATGACTCAAACCTTTATTATTTCATTAAGAATCTGTCAAAACACCAGAAACAAAATGAATAAACAAGAATGCATTCCACTACACCTGGAACTAGTATGGTATATGTCCATGTGATTATGATATAAAGCTTCGGAAAAATTAAGAGACCAATACAAAATCATCAGTGTCTCTGGTTTTACTATTGATATGTAGTATGTGGGTGTCAGTTACAGTAAATGTGATTATGGAATAGGTTTAGTTACATTAAATGTGATTATGGAATAGGTTCAGTTACAGTAAATGTGATTATGGAATAGGTTCAGTTACAGTAAATGTGATTATGGAATAGGTTCAGTTACAGTAAATTAGGTTTATTACCAAATAGCAGTACATATTCTACTTGTCAGCTATAGGAACACATCATCTTTCATCATCAGGAGATAAGACATCTCTGCCATATACTCAGAGGGAAATCTATGTGCTATCATGTAACCCAACATAGTCCATGTCCAGCTTACCTAGATATCGCACCTTGAGTCGCTATGGAGTCATCAATAGTCTGTACATACAGTATAATTCTATCTTAAACTCCATGAGTATCTGGACTCTGTATTTTGTATCTTTTTTGTGTGTGTAATTCATGTGTAACTTTATGTCATCTTGCACAATTTGGTCTTTATTTTGGCCACTGTCGCAAATGAGAAACTGTTCTCAAAGTGCCCACCTGGTAAAATGAAGGTTAAATAGTATTATACATTTTTTTAAAGAAACTAATTCCCCTTTTCTATTGACCATTATCTAAAGCGCACCATACTTTCTGGCCAAGTATATTCCGGGTTAACCGATCAGAGTTTTTCATATGCTTGTGAATGACAGCAGGAGAGAATTTGCACTACCGTACAACTACAGAAAGGAAAACAACTGTATGCCTCAACAATTTACATAAAAAACAAATTAAGCAATACTAGAACAACAATACCAGGCAACATGTAAGTCTGATTCAAACAACTGTTTCCATAGAGAAGTATTTCATTTTAATAGGGGTGTAGAATTTCGCTGGTGAGAAGGCTACCTCCTCTTTCAGAGACCTGCTTATAAAATATGAAAAAAGCGATTAATATAAGAAATTTTCACTGATGCATGTGGGGAGCGAAGACTGACCTGTGTGTTTCGAACCCAAAGATGATCTACTATAGCTCAAATTGCTGAAAATGTTAATGCTGGTTCTGAAAGAAAGGTGTCAGAACACAGTGCATCCGTTTGTTGCATATGGGGCTGCTCTTTTGGTGACAAAAGGGGCAAATACACAATATTAGGTCATAATGTTGTGGGTGATTGGTGTATACTTACTCATCCTGTATATCTTCCCTTCATAATCTGCACTAGATGCTTATTCGTTTCATATTATTTGAACTATTACTGTGCATATACTCTAGTCTATATACTGTATACTGTATATTTAGTCTAATATTACTGTTTACATATTGCAAATATATTTGGTCATCCTGTATTTCTTCCCATCTGCACTATTATATGCACCTTTACTACTAGTGTAAGGAGAGGTGTGTCAGTCAGAGGGTTCTCACTACTTCCATCGAAAGCCCTAACACATCTCAGTCCACCTGTTCTATTGTACCCCCTGAATACCAGGACATGCTTGAGGTCTTCTCCGAGAGGAAAGCCACCTGGCTGCCTCCTCATCGCTCCGGTGCCTGCGCCATAGACCTGCTGCCCGACGTCGCTCTACCCCGAAGTCATGTGTATCCACTTTCCTGTGCAGACCTACATTATCGAGTCCCTTGTGCATGGGCACATCCGGCATTGCACCTCCCCTGTATCATCCAGTTTCTTCTTTGTGAAGAAAAAAGATGGAGGACTATGGCCCTGTATTGACTACCGAGCCCTGAACAAAGCCACCAGCAAATACAGGTACCCTTTACCCATTATCCATTCCGCCGTGGAGACGATGCATGGTGCCCAGGTGTTTATGAAGTTGGATTTGCGCATTGCATACAACCTGGTGCGCATTAAGAAGGGGGACGAATGGAAGACGGCCTTTAACATGACCTCAAGGCATTATAAATACCTTGTTATGCCTTACGGGCTGTCCAACGCTCCCTTCATATTCCAGGCATTCGTCAACAACATCTTCTTTGATTTAATAGAAATAAGTGTCATGGTATGCATATAAGATATTCTGATCTATTCACCCACTTATCAAACATATATCCAACATGTCAGGGAGGTACTGAAATGATTGCTCCAATATCACCTTTACGCAAAGGCAAAGAAATGTGTATTTCATCAGCGTTCAGTCTCCTTCCTAGGATATCACATCACAGACGCAGGCATCGAGATGGAGGTGGATAAGGTGGAGGCAGTGCGCTCTTGGCCAACGCCAGCTGAAGATGAAGGAGCTGCAAATGTTCTTGGGCTTCACCAATTTCTACCGGCGCTTCATTCGCTCCTTTAGCACCATTGCAACAACTCTTACGACCCAGCTACGAGGGGGACCTCTACGCCTGTCCTGGAATGCCAAAGCAGAGGAAGCCTTCCAGTCGTTGAGGGACCAATTCACACTCCGATCTTGAAACACCCAGACGCGGACCTGCCGTTCATTGTGGAGGTTGATGCATTGGAGGTGGGCCTCAGAGCTGTTCTCTTCCAAAGTCAAGGTAAACCGGACAAATTATTCCCTTGTGCCTTCCATTCCAGAAAGTTAACACCGGCAGAGAGGCATTATGATGTTAAAGATCGAGAGGTCCTGGCAGTAGTGGAGGCGCTAAAATGTTGGCGACACTGGATGGAGGGGGCCAAGCACCCTGACGGATCACAGGAACCTTGAGTACCTGAAGGCAGCTCGGAAGCTGAACTCCAGACAGGCCCGGTGGGCAATGTTCTTGACCAGATTCAACTTCCACATTTCATACCGACCTGGCTCAAAAAATATCTAAGCCGATGCCCTGTCATGGATGTATGCCACCGAGGAGGACCAGAGTCCAGATGAACCCATAATTACCCACGGCCCGGATTATAGCACCCACACACAAAGCCGTTGATGAGGAGATCCGCACTGACCAGGTACGAAACCCCCCTCCACCTAATTGCCCTCCGGGCCGTCTATTTGTTCCCCGTGATTTGAGGGTCCATTTGCTCTTTGGGCCCACGGCTCGTTGACCACCGGACACACCGGTATCTCTAGCACCTTGCAAACACTCCAGGTCAAATACTGGTGGCCCCATATGGCCATGGATGTCCGACGCCACGTCTCCTCCTGTTCCTCCTGTGCACAGAACATCAGTCCTAGGCACTTACCCTACGGTAAGCTCCATCCCTTACCCACACCACAGAGACCATGGTCACACCTGTCTATCGACTACATTACTGATCTGCCCGCCTCACATGGCTTCACCACCATTCTAGTTGTTGTAGACCGGTTTTTCCAAGTTCTGCAAATTAATACCACTGCCCTCCAAACCGCTGAGGCTCTTTTCCAGCACGTCATCCAGTCCTATGGCATCCCAGAAGACATCGTCTCGGATGTGGAGGATGTTCATGGAGAAGTTGGGGGTCTCCGTTAGCCTTACATTGGGACACCATCCACAATCAAACGGACAAGCCCAACGGACCAACCAGGAAATCGGACGCTTCTTATGCAAATTTTGTACACACAAGCCGGAGAAGTGGTCCAAGGAACTCCCTTCGACATTCCACAACAGGACTGACACCATTCCAGTGTGTCTTGGGTTTCCAACCTCCATTAGCACCACAGCACCCTAGTACCTCGCACATCCCTGATGTCGATGAGTGGTTCCAACGCACTGAAGAGATATGGGAGGCAGCACACACATGGCTTCAACAAGCTATTTGGAGAGCCCGACTACAGGCAGATCGACACCGAGCAGAGGCTCCCACCTTCCAACCAGGGGACCAGGTGTGGGTCTCCACACGGGACATGCGCCTTCACACGCCCTGCAGAAAACTCTCCCATAAAATACATCGGACCCTTTCCTATCCTCCGCAGAATCAATGAGGTAGCCTATACGTTACAATTACCCTTTCATTACCGTGTCTCACCCACCTTTCACGTGTTTCTCCTTAGGCTGGCAGTTCCGGGTCCCCTGGACACTAACGTGCTGTCTGTTGCCCCTCCTCCTCTGCTCACCATCGACAGAGAAACTGCCTACTCCGTCAGGACCCTCCTGGACTCCAAGCGACGCAATGGTCACCTGTTGGTGGACTGGGAGGGCTACGGGCCTAAGGAGGGGAGTTGGGTCCTGTCCCACGACATCCTGGATCCCTCCTTACACGTCGAGTTCCATCGTGCACACCCCGACCATCCTGCTCCTCGTCCCAGGGGGCGACCGCGCTCCCTTCCTTCTTCCGTTCCCTCTTCCTACCCTACCCGAAGGTCACACTCTCCAAAGTATTAAGGATCTTTCCTGTGTTTGGTTTGGTAGTTCTAACCTTCTCTATGTTTACTGAGGGAGTCTAGCACTATCTATGCCACTCTAATTACGCACACATGTGCCAAGTGCCACAGCTGTTTCTCCTAACCAATTAAGTGGGTATATATACCAGAGGAGAATACCTTTTGTTTGTCGATTATTATTCTCTGTCAGAGGTCCTTGTATTCTGTTTTCTGTGATTCCCGTTCATTAAAGAACACATTCGAGCGTGCACTTGTCTCCTTCCTTTTGGACCGTAACATTGCATTGGGACCATTAAAGTGGGTCTAATATATCCCCTGAAGGCATTTCACACCTCAGTGGAGGGTCCAGTTGTAAAGGGTGAGCTGTGTTTATCAATGCATTCCGATCCCTTGAATCTGTAGTGCTGTGGTTCCTCTTCGTGAAAGAAACAGGCCACAATACCAAAAGTTCAAAAGACCACTAATACCAGTAATCAGGGGTATTTGCTGCAGATCTCAATTCTCCTTTCTACTCTAATTCAATAAACAAATGTTACAGTATGAAGTCTGGAAGCTGCTTCCAGAAAGAAAAGTGCTGTACATCAGTTCTGTTTTCCACCAAAATTCCAGCGGCGAATGTGGCATAATGGTTAAAAGACACTAGTCATAAATCATCACATATTCAAAAGTGGTTTTGCCATCATTAAGTACAAGTTTCAATTTAACAAAAGCGTTCTGTATGGCTATAAAGGCTGACTGAAGCTCAGAAAGGGCCTAGTCTGCCATGGGGGCAATATAGCATAAATAACACTATCATCTGCATAGAGGTGTAGTTTGCAGTTATTTATAGCTGAACAAATATTATTAATATAAAAGGTGAAAAGAACCACACCTAAAATTGATCCCTGTGGAAATCTTCCACTACATCAAGAACAGACACAGTGTTGCCCCTCCTTTATCAGTGTTTATCAGTGTTCATGTGGGGAGGTAGGAGTCAGACGCATGTTTCTTATTAGTCGTTTTTACTGTGCATAACGGTAGTGCAGCTAAGAGCAGGCAAATAATAGGGCAACAGTAAAGCCTGAAACAAAAGTGCTCCTAGCAATGCAAAAATGCAGTACACCGCCAATCAAAGGGAGAACATAACGGCACGTAGAGCACAACACACACAGATGTACAGACGATAATCAATCACAACTAACCAAGGATAACCAGCTAATTCAATACACACACTGATTACACAACACAAAACTGCTGGGATGGAGGTGGCAGTGGCTCAGTAGATCGATGACGTTGATCGCAGGAACCTGGATACCCCAGGGGAGGACGACACTGCAGATGGAGACGTTACATCGTTAAATCATTTTCAACCATCTACAGGCAGCCTGGTCTAGTCCAATTAATGACAGCCTCTTAAGAAGTAATAGATGATCTACATGATTTTTTTGCTTCTCTCACATCCTCCTCTCTATCCTGGGGAGAATTTCCATCCTCTACCCATGAGGTTTTCAACTTTTCAAATACATTTAAAAAAATGTAATTGCCCTGACAGTGCTCAGTGGTATATTCAAATGTTTGTGGACCTGCCTGTTGCTATCAATAGAATTATAAAGGTCTACAAGCATCTCCAAGCATCATCTAGTTTTTCTTTACGTTCTATCATTACGCACACAGGTGCTGTTACTTTGCCTAATAGGAGGTACACCCTGTTGGTAACCATTTGTGTTAGTAGTCCCTTGTCAATTATTACCTATTGTCACAGTGTACTGGTTGCCATCGTTACTATTGTCTGGAGTAAATAACCTCCTGCTCTGCATCTGTCTCCTGCATTCGTTTTTGGAAATGTTACAATGGTGTTGGATGAGAAATGGATATTGCATTCTTGTTACATCAGTTTTATACACTAGGCTCCAATTCATACAGACTGAGCAATATTCTGTCAATTATTATTTTTAATTTCACGTTGTGTTAATACAGTATATACACAAATACACACACTAGGCCATGCTACTGTAATCGGCTACACCGACTATTGGAGAGCCTGCTTTGCCCCAGGCCAATGCCTTGAGCTAGGTAGCCATTTCACTGTCTACTTTAACAATACAGTCATATGCAAAAGTTTAGGGAAACCTGACAATTTCCATTATTTTTATTTATAAATAATAGGGTGTTTGGATCTGCAATTTCATTTTGATGTTCTGTCACGGTTTGGTGTGGTGTAGTATGGAGAGAGGGAGATCAGAGCAGGCAATAGATGGTTGTTGCTTGTTTTTAGTGGACAATCTGGCAAAAATACATATATTGTAGTTAAAAGCGAACAGTTGAAGCGAGTGCACAACGAGTATACTTACAGTGGGGAGAATATGTATTTGATATACTGCCGATTTTGCAGGTTTTCCTACTTACATGTAGAGGTCTATAATTTTCTTTATAGGTACACTTCAAGGAATCAAAGAAACCAAGAGCTCAGAAAAAGGCAATTTTTATGAGCCATCAAGAAGAGGTGTGGCTATCAATGAGTACTTGGTCCTTTGCTATGAGACCTTCGCATTCATGAAGAAGATTGCATATTAATTGAGTGCCTTGGTCAGTCAGTCCGTGGCACTGTTTTATGTGTTGTGTCTGATAATCCGGCAGCCCAATCATTGGCAGGCTTTATGCAATCCTTTAGAGCAGGATATATTTTCTGCAAGGCTAAACGAGACCAACTTTAGTCCAAGGACTAAAGCCAGTCATGACTATGATGAGCAGGATGTTACATGAGAGGGTGGTCAAAGCCAGTGTGGTGTCAAAGGGGACTGAGAATTCAGAGAGACGTTGCAGTATTTTCATACTATCACTGGTTTCCCACCTGATGTCCTGCATGATCTTTTTGAGGGTATTGTACCTGTTGAGTTGGCCCTATATATTAAGGAGATGATTCGGCTCAAATATTTTACGTTTGAATATTTGAACTGTAAAATTGTGTCATTCCCGTACCAACACACAGACAAGATTGATAAACCACAACCTATTTTAAAGAACTTTGCTGCAAAGAGGACCATTGGTAGCAATGGCCACAAAAATAGCACATTGTTGAGACTACTCTCATTAATGATTGGTATTACAGTCCCTGAGGGAGATGGTGCTTGGACTGTATTGATGGATTTGAAAGATATTGTGGAGCTCGTGCTTTCCCCAACATTTGATGACGCATGTATCCAGTATTTGCAGACTAAGATACAGGATCACAGACACATCCTTCAGTACACACTGCTCCCTAAACATCATTATGTTGAACACTACCCAGATCTCATACAGTGTTTTGGGCCTCTTGTCCATTTGTGGACTATGTGGATTGAGGGAAAACAAGCATGTAGTACATGACACACTAAATTTTAAGAATGTTTTAAAAACACTAGGGACTAGGCATCATCACATGATGGCCTACTCTCTCAGTGCTCCGTCCTTCTTTAAACCACATCAGCAGACTCCTCTGTCTTGGTTTCAGAGCTTCCTGAGGTTGCAAAAGAACACATGAAGCAAAGAACAGACAGCAACCTGATTTACAGCACATCAAAAATCATTATTGATGGTACTGATTATGATGTTGGGATGTATGTGTTTGTGGGGCTGGAGGGGGGACTGCCTCAGTTTAACAAAATTCTGCAGATCCTCCTGTCCACAGTGTATCAGAGCTCAAAGACAACTCACCCCATACATAGAGTTGTCCCTAGGAAGATGGCAGCAACCCCGAAATTTATGCTGCGTGTTTATGTTACCACAGATGTTGCTATAAGGGTAACATTGACTGAGTGACCAGTGTCGGTGAAAGAACTAATCAACATACTGCGAGACAAAACCTAGCCAAGACTGGACTTTGAGTTTACCTTGCCAGACGTCCCAAGTCTCCCGGATGTCCCGGGAGTCTCCCACATTTTAAGATGCTCACATATGATATACAACACCCGGACACCGTTTTTTTGTTTGATGAAGAAAATCAATGTCTATGATATTGTATATAATTTGCGGGCGTTAGAAAGCCGCAATTACAATGCGGGAGACTTTCAGTACATCCAGGAGACTTGGGATGTCTATCTTGCATTATGAGGATCCTGACTTTGGTGGAAAACTCAGCTGTCTAGTTGATATTCAAGAGTTACCAGAGAAGGCGACATTGAAAATAGATCAGAAAGTGACACCAGCTCATGTGCATCTTCTGATACAGACATCCTTCCTCTTGTGCTTATAAGCAAGCGTCAAAAGGCAAACAGGAAAACAGTGCCTCTGCAACTTCTGAAAATACTCTGAAATTAACCAGACCCCAAAAGCACAACACACACACACACACACACACACACACACACACACACACACACACACACACACACACACACACACACACACACACACACACACACACA
>JACXGM010004450.1:20983-38388 GCA_016801145.1 Umbra pygmaea | reverse complement strand
GTCCCATTTAATAAGTCAGAATGTAATAACGATTGGTCACAAATTCCAAATGAAGAATAGTCTTATCTTTAAAAACGTTCTTCATAATTGTTTTTACATGTGTTTTGTCAGTGCCTCAGAGTCTACTTCACTGAATGCTCTCTCGACCATAAGTATTTACCGGCACATAGGCACCGGAGGAGAGAACAGTCTGAATGGTGCTGAGCTCGTTTTTACGCTGCCCTCTGTGGGATTCACAGGCTTTGTCAGTACGATCCTGGGAGAATTTACAAATAAACTGTAACCCTGATAAATAAGGGCAGAAGGGTGTTCTTTTTCACTTTGTACCAAATAGAGGTTAGGTCAACGTCTGATCGCAGAAGAGATTCACCAAGATTTTTTCCAGGGCTGCCCAAATTTTTGCATAAAACTTATAACCTTCATTCACCAAGGTGGCATTAAATTGGTTAAAATATATATCTATAAATATATATAACACATTACCAATGCTCTATCATTGTTGGAATGATTTATGATGAATTATTCACATGAAATGACAAAGCCACATTTAAGCAGCCATTACTTCAGTGTCCTAATGATGAAATATTTTCGCTCATCCGTCATTGTTAATATTATGATTTCTGATAAATTGAATGCCAACTTGCTGAATGAGTGTATCAATTTAAATTCAGAAACACATAAACATTCCTGCTTAATTCCAAACTCAATGCTAGTGTTTGTAGCATATATTATCAGTTGTTTCTAATTGGTCTCTCCTCTGCCTTTACTGTAGAGCTTATCTTTTTACGCTGCCCGTCTTTGAAGGTGTCCTTTCCTACTTTCTAATTGGCAGAGATCCGTAACCAGCTGGTGGAGCAGTTCCGTTGTCTCGAGCAGCAGTCAGAGTCCCGGTTACAACTCTTGCAGGACTTACAGGAGTTCTTCCGCCGCAAGGCTGAGCTACAGCTGGAGTACGCCAGAGGCTTGGACAAACTGGCTGAGCGCTTCACCTCTAAAATCCGCTCCTCTAGAGAACACCAGCACTTTAAGTGAGTACGGGTCTAGACTACTATCTTTGGTACATGACAACCAGGGGGTTGTACACAATGAATATAAACCTCTAAATACATATATTCCCATCTTTTTTTAATGAATACCGTCTATGTACAGATTGCAGAGTATATGTTCCTTTACCAACACACAATCTAATGTGAGACAGCAAGAAGAGAGGCTATGATGACTAACAAACTAATAAACTTGACAGCCTGTAAATATTTATTTCCTTAACTTAGCAGATTCACTGTTTTCAGAAAAAAAGTAGAATCCAAACGAGATATTAATGAACAACTGATTCAATTTCTTCAAAAGTTTAACCAAAAAGAACCATTTGGTTTTCAAAGAAGATGCGCAAATAACAGAAATTATGTTGGCTAAACCAAAAAAAATGTAGGGGGACCAAATTTTTGTTTTCAACAGGACAGTGAGAGCGGGAGACAGACGGACATCCGCAGTGGGTGTTAAATACAAATGCTTTCACAACCATGCAACTATAGTATGTTATTGAACTTTAATACATAAACTAATAATCCTTTCAGTTCAAGTTTTGGCCCTCAACAATCGAATAATAACAAACAAATAAAATCAATAGTTTAGCCTTTAACACCTTTTACATGACACTGTTTGACAGTTGACCAATGTTTGCGGAGGCCTACATGACCGACCAATGGTAGAGTGTGAGAAGGCAGGACCTAATGAGAAAGGTCAAAGCAATGCAAAACCCCAAAAACAGTTGGGTCCAAATTTTGGTCCAAAAATCCCACTGTCCAAAATCTTATTTATGATTTGCAAAAAACCAGGGCCAATCACCTCAATAGTTTCTTTAAAAAACCATGGAGGGACCATATCTCCGTCCGAGCCAGTGGGCTTTAATTTACTTACCACTTTTTTTAATTACTAAAATGGAATCAATTCAAGTTGATTAACAACTGCAGTATACCGAGCGGGACCTAATGGTTTATAAGTCATTCGTGAGAAATCCACTCTAATTGCCTAGATCTTAGAAATAAAGTAATCAAGAAAGTTCTCACATAAAATCGAGGATGGGGTTAAATTTACCTAAGCGGAAGGATTGACTACAGTAGGGGTCATCAACTCCGGTCCTGGAGGGCTATAACACTTCAGATTTTTTATTTTACCTAGTAGTTAATTGCAATCACTTGCTTTCCCAGGTATAAACCAGTCCCTTATTAGAAAGAGAGAATACAAATCAGAAGTGTTTCAGCCCTCCAGGACTGGATTTGATGAACCCTGTACTACATTAATAATAATAATAAAATATGTTTTCAGATAATTCCAATTTTTCTCTATAAATTCTGTAAAATATCTAGGTTTAGCCGATTTAACAGCTTTCTGAATGTGTGTTAGTGTCCTTAAAAATGTTAAAAAAGATTTGAAGTTTGTCCTTTTTCCATTTTCTGTACCGTATCTCTTCATTTACCCAGGGATCAGACCTATTCTTATGATATTTACGTTTTATAGGAGCCACTGCATTTAAATGTACAATATGTAGTTTTCCAAAACAATAACAAAAGATGTACTTTGCATTAAAAAAGCAAACATCACTATACCTATATTATATATATTTCATAGTTGTGTACTTACATTATCCTAAATGTTTCCACCAACTTTCAAATCCAGAGAAATTTGTAGTATAATTCGAAGACACAGGACGTTTCATTTTGTCTTCCGTCAATGGCGTCATATAACCTTTGATTGGGCTAGTTGCTCTAAGTTCCATGGAACCGCCAAACATAACGTGAATAAAGTTATAATATTTTTAACAATACATTACTTTGTCAGTGAAAATTTTTTCTGCCAGAGACGCTAGATAACAATACCCATGATCCCACGCTACATCCCGACCTCATCCAAGTACATATTTTGGTATTTTTCTGATAATTTTTTTTTTGATTTCGCCCTGGCGGCCAAAAACTACAAATTGTACATTTAACACTTCTTTTCAGGTTAGGTGTAGCAGTTGAAGGTGTTCATTCATGCCCATGTCCTGAAGAACACTGTCTGACACATTGCTAACCTCCCTGAACATTGTAACAAACTGAGTACAGGTTGTAGATGAAAACTTATAATAATACTGAATAGATAATAATACTGAATAGATCACAGGGTTGTTAAAATGGCAGAAAACAGGGATAGTGATCAGAGATCATGTAATCACTTAATTCAATGTTCTCAACAAGAAAACCATGTGTTAATACCAAATCTAGTTTATGGCAATTGCGTGTGGGTTGGGCCTTTGACTGCTTGAGTTAGAAGAAAATAGTCAACCAAACCTAAAAAATCCTTTGCCAGAGAATTTTCTGAGCAACACAAAAGCATATTAAGATCACCCAGAATAAGCAGTCTATCAAACTTTGGTCTCAAACCTCCAAGAAAATCTCCAGTCATTTGTAAAGTCCTTATGTTGTGGTCGAACAACTCATAGTCATCAGCCACTATTTGTCTGCAGTTAAACTTCTCTTTAAAAATAGAGACCAGCCATCCTCCTCAGCCAGATGAACGAAGAGTTTTGTAAAACGTACAATTCTGTGATAGAAGTTCAGAAAAGGGACTAATTTCTCGACACGTGATCCACGTTTCAGTAATGAAAAAAATCCTAACTTTTCGCATTAAAAACTAATTTCATAAAAAATACTTATTCAATACTGACCTTGCGTTGATCAAGGCAATCCTCAGATTTACTGGGTCCTGGTTTAGTTGAGATATCCGAAGCAGTGGTCTAATATTGCACGATCTTACACCACCACGGCGAATTTGAAGCAGGTGATACATTTGCTGTAATCCAAATAAGGTAGGACAAATCATAATGTTCCAAGCATATGATGGTTCCAATGAATGGCGTCTTATGAGAGGGCAGCAGTACTGTTTGTCGACAGAGAGTTTCCAAAGGGTATACTCTTCCCGGTTTTCCGCAAGGATGAGCTTGATTTTAACAGCAAAACCCCCTCTTTTCCCTTTTTGCCTTCGGCGTTTCCTTCCCGTCTACAAACACGGCACCGCAGATAGGGAGGCAAGGACGCCAACAGCGGTCAGGGAGTGCCATAAGCACCCAGCAACACCCGGTGAGATTGCCCATCGACCCGAAGTTTAATGTTCAGTAGAGTTTGCCGATCATACGTTATTAATGGCAGCGCATTTTTACTTAAAGCAACACTTAATTTTAAAATCCCAAGGTTTAGACACCATAAAACAAACAACCTTGGAAAAAGTCTCTGGAACAAATGGCCTGCCAAGAACACCGGCGACATCTTGTTCTATTGATCATAGGATACTACTGGGAAGGTTGGAAATTTGGGTAGGACTTTCTGTGGTAGTCCTCGCCTGGGTTAAGTCCTATCTAGAAGGCCTGAGCTACTTTGTCACTATTGACGGTTAAAAATCTGAGAGGTTGGGCATGACATGTGGAATCCCACAGGGATCAATTCTCTGACCACTTCTGTTCAATCTCTATATGCTACCTCTGGGTCAAAATCTTCAGTAAATTAACATCGATTATCACTGCTATGCGGATGACACACAAATATACACAGCTTTATCACCTGATGACCACAGCCTGATAGACTCATTAAGTCAGTGTTTAAAACAAATAAATAACTGGATGACCCAAAATAATTTACAACTAAATCAAGACAAAACAGAGAATATCGGGTTTGGCAACAAAAACAAGAGAAATACTATTAGTAAACACCTTGAGTCTAAGAACCTAAAAAGTAAAGACCGAAACAGACTCAGATCTCAACTTCACTAGCCATATCAATTATTATTTTTATTTTTTATTTTAACTTTATTTAAAGGTCCCATGGCATGCTTATTTTGGATGCTTTTATATAGGCTTAGTAGTCCCCTAATACTGTATTTGAAGTCTCTTTCTGAAATTCAGCCTTGGTGGAGAATTACAGCCAGTACAAGCCATTCCCACCACGAGGTTTCCTTAGAACGTGCCGTTTCTGTGTCTGTAGCTTTAAATATAAATGAGGAAGAGAGAGGCGGGGTAAGGCGGAGGGTGGGGGTGTGGCCTTGACTAGCTTGGGGCAACGGTACAATGCGTTAATGTTTACAGTGAATGTATCGCAATGGTTCGTAGACACGCAGAATCTGATCCGGATGAAGCACATGAAGAAGTTCCAACTGAGTTGACACTGATCAGCGTCTACAGCAGGACGTCTCCGAATGGTTAGTTTAAAATATTGTGTCTGGATACGGTACTTTAGTTGGTTAGTTTATGTATGCTGTTACTGTTATTATCATCATGTAGCTAACGCTAGCCTACTTTGTTGGAGAATTCATGTTGCTCTAATTTGAAATCGTTCTAAAGCTGTATTAGCATTTATATCAGTAATCTTTGTAGTTTAGAGAAGACTGTACTCTGGCTAATTTTTTTAATGACAAAGTTCTCCATGTCCACGTATAATGAAGTAATGTTACAAATTACCAATGATTTACTCCTGAAGATTGACCTCTACTTACCACCTGCTTGTCCACTGTCTTCTATGTACCTGTATTTCTAATATTTCTAAATAAATTTCTAATATTTCTAAATAACCCGCTATAGACACTAACCAGCGCCACTATATAAGCCAGACCTCTGCTATTATTTACCTTTTTGGATAGGTGCCGTTGTGGAAAATTTACTACAATGCCAACAGAAGCTGAGAATATTTGCTGTTTGGAAATACCTCAGGTAGCCTTTTTACCACTAAATTGGAAACACTAATTGTGCTTAAAAACGACACTTACCATCTCTAATTAGGTTAATAAAAGTTTGAGGTTGAAGAACAGCTCAAATATATGGTTGACCATCCTGGATTGGAGCCTGCCTGAATATCTACTCTCTGCAGAATGCTGGCCAAATATAGAGCTATGGTCTTCTACATTTGAGATGCATACACCAGTCAGTTATGCTTTGTTACAGAAGTTAATAAAATAATAAAGTATTTTCTTGAGTCTTGACTGTTTATTTCAATAACAAATCTTGTGCCTAATTTCATTCAATAGTGTAGACAGTGTCAAGATTTATTTACATCAGAGGGGGAAAAAATACTATTAAAAAGCATTGAAGATGATCCATAGAAGCGTATGAATATTTATTTAGATAACAATAACACAAAACAATGATAAATCTCTGCAAGACTAAATATGAGAATCAATTGTTCAGTTGCTACAGATCTCTCTCCTATCGTTCATTTGTGAGCTTGTGATAGGGCCTCCTGTGACGCAGAATCTGTGTCATTATTCCAGTTTGTGTGGTCCTGTGCATCCGCTCAGAGTTTCCTGATGACGATGGCCACTACGTAGGGTTTAAACTGCCCCCCGCTTGAACCTTGACACAAAGCTGGCAATGACATCCTCCTTGTCCGGCTTCTTATTTGCGCTGATAGGTCCTCTCGGACAGGGATGGCCAACAGTGCATTGGTGTATGGGGTAGGGTTGACGAAGACATTCTCTAAAATAAGGTCCATCATGTTAGCAACAACCTGTATCATGGAACACAAGCACATCATTTTTTGTTAATGGCTGTTTTTTTTTCTGTGTTTTTGTATTTAATCTATTTTTTATCAAGAGAAATACATTTTAGAATTCTAAAATATGTGTTTGAATTGATTTGAATCCTTACCAAAGGTTTGGGGTCTTCTGAGATTTAGCTCTGCACTCTCCCTTCCTAGCCTTGGGAAATTTGATTTTGAAGAGTGGTATATCTTCCTCCGTTTCGGCCTGTGGTCGGTCTGCATTTTCATGATAATGCATGGCAGCCAGGTAGAGTCTGAAAGTACAAGACAAAACGTGCTAATATTAACATTAACAGACATTTTAGGCTACATTTTCCAAAAGTATTGTGTAAACACACTTTCTTTACCTGCACAGCATTCCAATAAAGGGGAAAACAGCATTCTGTGGGGCAAAATGAAGGATGATGGCATGGAAAGCCTCCAACGATGAATGTGGTGGTGGAGGCTCAGTTTTGCTACATCCTTCAGCGTTCTTTTGTTTGTCAGCAACTTCTCCAACTTGTAGAAAGATGGAGTTGCTGCAGACAATAAGAAAATATCATATTAGAAAACAACACAGTACAGAATATTACAACAATGGACTCTTATAGATTCTGAAAGGGACTAAATAACTATATGTAGTTGTCAACATGCAATGAAAGCAAAGAGAAATTCAAGAATAATTACTAACTACATCAAAATTAAATGTATGGAAGGTGGCAAGTGCATACCTTCACTATTTAAGTGGGGCCGCAGTCTTAAAGAAAAGCTGTGTGCCTACATTATGTGTTTTCAGGTGGTCTGTCGGGCAGGCATCATCCCTTGAGAGAAGCAGCTGAATGTAAACACTTGATGTGCTGGCCTGTGTAGAGACAACAAGGTCAAATTAGTAATCAATTTATTACTTTTTATATATTCCAGCTGCACATTGAAGATAGATGATAAGCATGTTTAGTGAATAACATTAATACATACACGTAAATCTATGAAATTATAAATCAATATTACGTCATATTTTGTTTAAATATTTTATATTTCATATCTTAAAAGTTCTTAAAATGTTTTATTACAAATGCATCAAGCTCTGCAGAAACCTGATAAAAAGCCATTGTCTTGAATCAGGTGTGAAGGGGAATACAGGAACGGGCCCTTGTATTTAGGAAGAGTTTACAGGCCATAATTATCTCCTCACCAGTAAAACACTAGTACTACTGTGGTCACGTAGCTGGTAAAAGACCATTGTATTCGTCTGTAGTAGGGTGGCCACCAGACATTCGTAAATATTCAGGACATTCTATACATAAACAAGCAGATTAAATCAGTGTCTGCAGCCCCATTGCTGCGAATTTCCCCATTCTAATCTGATCACCCTGGTTTGCAGAAGTGCACACTTGTCATTTCAATGAGGGAAAAGGCGGATATCGAGCGCACCATAACACCAACAGCAGAACGGTTATCCAAATAACAAAGATGTGTACAGTACAACACTTGCATTACAGTGTGTATTCACACACACTTGATGCTATCTACTTTTACATTAGCGACAGTAACTGGGCTGTTAGCTGCAGAGCTAATGTTACAGCCACATTCTAAGTTTAACAAGCTAGGTAACCATATACAGTAAAGCAACAACTAAAAAGCCTTAGGTAACTTACTTGTCCGAGGTTTGTAGCTGAGCCAAGGAGAGTAGGTACTGATCCAGACTTTATTTTCAAAAGTTCAGCAAGGCCAACTCTGTACTGTATTGGCCGAAGTAGTCGTTGGTTAAATGTTTGGCGCAGACATTAAACACTTTGGGAAGTTGGGTCGGCGCATTTCCAGAAAAAAAAAAAATTAGCCCACTGGTTCTTTAGAGGTTCGGATGAAGGACGTAAAAACATACTTTTGTGTTCTTTTGTACATCCAAACACTGAGCAAATGCCATGCTTCACTCGTTTGTAAGCCAAGATGTCTCTCGAGGAAAAAACAATAGTTGCACGATTGTAGCTGACTTTCTCATGGGCGGGCCAAATTCTCTGGGCGGGCAAAGCAGAGAAAGGGGAGGTAACCTTTCCCCTTATGACGACATAAGGGGAAAATCTCAGAACAGCTCGTTTTAGCTTTCGTTTTCTCAAAGTCAGAGAAAGATACTCAGTTCTTGGTTTTTACCTATCGCCATTTCTAGCCACTGGGGGACCATAGGCAGGCTAGATTAACTAATATTAATGTAAAAAAACCTCATAAAGTGAAATTTTCATGCCATGGGACCTTTAACCAGGTGGGCCATTGAGAACACTTTCTCATTTGCAATGGTGACCTGGCCAAGAGCAAAAGTGACACAAAGTGACACAAAGTTACACAAAGTTACACATGAAGTACACAAAAAATGAAAATAAAATACAAGGTGCAGATAGTCAGAGTATAAGACAGGAATACACTGTGTGCACAATTAATAGGCAAGAGCATTAATGTTGTTATTGAACAACTACAGTGCTCTTGGTCAATTCAAATGTAAATGCACCTCAAACCTGAATAGTTTTAGAAAGTAAAAGTGAGGTCTTGGCTTTCTTTGGAGAACATCTGTGTGCACAACTGTTGGGCAACTATTTGTGTGCAGAATAAGTATGCAACTAAATTAAAAATAAGTTTCCCATCTCACTTGTTGATTTTCATCTGTTAAAGTGAGAATAATACAAACAATTCAAAAGTTACAAGTTTACATTTCTAAAATTTCTAAACAAATCAGTGACAATATAGCAGTGGTCCTCAAACCCTTCCATGGAGGGCCTAGTGTATTCAGGTTTTTGCTTTTACCTTGTACAAGCCTGATGGAGTAGCTCACTAATTGATTAGTATCTCCCCTCACCTGGCAGTCTAGGTCCTAATTATGCTCTAATTGAAGGGAAAGACCAAAAACCAGCATACACTAGGCCATCCATGGAAGGGTTTGAGGACCACTGCAATATAGCCACCCTTCTTATCAATAACAGTCATAAGCCTTCCATTCATGGAGTCTGTCAGTTTCTTGATCTGTCGATGATCAACTTTTTGTGTAGCAGTAACCACAGCCTCCCAGACACTGTTCAGAGGGGTGTACTGTTTTACTTCAACATAATTCGACTGTTTAAGAAGAGACCACGAGTTCTCCATAGGGTTTAGGTCAGGTGAGGAAGGGGGCCATGTCATTATTCTTACATCTTTAAGGCCTTTACTGGCTGGCCAGGCTGTGGAGTACGTTGATGCATGCGATGGAGCATTGTCTTGCAGTAATACCAGTACCCCACCTCCACCTTGCTGGCGTCTGAGTCGAAGTTGAGCTCTGTGCCCGTTACTTATCCAGCCACTGGCCCATCCATCTGGTCCATCAAGAGTCACTCTCATTTCATCAGTCCATAAAACCTTTGAAAAATCTGTCTTTAGATATGTCTTGATCCAGTCTTGACATTTCAATTTATGTGTCTTGTTTAGTGATGTTTTGGCCTTCCTTACCTTGGCCATGTCTCTGAGCACTGAACTTTGTACTCCTGGGCACTCCAGGTACTGTAGGTTGCCGTTCTGGAATATCACAGCACTGGAGGACAATAGGTTCCTGGTAGCTTCACATTTGAATTTTCCTTATAAAACGTTGGCTTTGCGTCTTTTTTCTCAACACGTTTCTTTCGACCCTGTTGACAATTTGCAACAAAAATTTGATGGTTCTGTGATCACACCCCAATATCTGAGCAATTTCAAGAGAACTGCATCGCTCTGAAAGACTTTTCACAATTTTAGACTTTTCTGAGTCAGTTGAATCTCTTTTGGCCCGTTTTGCCTGAGGAACAGAAGCTGCCTAATAATTATGCCCACCTTGATCTGCTTAGGCCACACCCTCCCTCATTACATAAATACACATCACCTGATATGCTTAATCCAATAAGCATTCCAGTTTGGTAGCATTCCGACTTGCCTAATAATTGTGCACACAGGTTATGTAAAGTTAGTGCAAATAAGGTCCTTATTAAAGAAGTAGATCAGATGGTTTGAAACATGTCTCGGCAGTAACAATGGAATAGTAAACCGTGCAAATGATAATAGTGCAAATAAAATACAATGAATAACTACCAGTGGTCAGCTAGTAAAACCCAGAGTTCAGACTAAACAGGGAGAAGCTGCATTTAGTTGTTATGTTACCCACAAATGGAACAAACTACCGGAAGAGCTAAGTTACGCCCCACATGTAGCAGTCTTTAAGAACAGGTTAACGACATTGTTCTTCTCAGCTGCCTACGATTGAACTGTAAAAAATTGCACAGCATTTTCACTCTGAAATTGATGTATTTTTATTTTTTTATCATATGTAGTTCTGATGTACTTATATTTTTCTCTTTCATATTTTCATTTAGTTTTGTGAATCACACTGAATTGCTTCTATGAATGAATTGTGCTCGATTGACATGCTTTGTGAAAATGAAACAATGCCTTTGAACAGAAGAACTTTATACCAACCGTAAAGCATGGAGGCAGTCATAGAGTCACCCATGAATTCTATGTTGAACCAGAGTATATTTGAGGAGCATGTGAGGCCTTTTGTGTTTCTTAAATTTAGTTATCACCTTAACTTTTGAGACAAGACTTTTGAGACAAGATGAGAGCGGTGTGTGTGTGCGTGTGTGCGTGCGTGTGTGTGTGTGTTAGTCTGAGAAAAAGAGTAGTGTGTGTGAGACAGGGAGGACATGAGTAATCTGAAAACTAGACAATAGTGTTTTCTATTTAATGCCCCAACTGTGTACAGATAATTATGGTTTCATTCTTGCCAAATCACAGGTATGCCTTTACGATTGAGAAAATCTGAATTTTTTTTGCAGTAGCATTGTTTGTTATCCAGATACATAGCATTGTAGTTGGCTTGAACAGATTTCAATCATTACATGCTGCTAAAATATTTGTTTCAGAAAAACAGTGTTATCACATATTTGTGATATTTGGATCTGTACATTATAGGAATAAGTGGTTTTTGGTGGATTATTGCATTAAAATTTAGGGCATGAAAATTAGAGCTTTTGTGAGAGAGAATGTGGTAAAATCAAAGCGAGAGAGGCCAAACGTTCAAGGTGACAGTTCACAATTAGCACTATGTACATAACTTGCTTGCTATTTTGTCTTACTTTTACAAGTGTGGCCAGGCCACTTGTATAGCATGTTATAAGCACGAAAGAGAGTGTCAGAGTCAGGTAGAGATTGTGTGTGTATATTTTTCTGAGAGAGTAAGATAGAGAAACAGAGAGAGGAAAGAAAAGAGAAAAAGAGGATGGATTCTCAGAAACTAGAACAGGAAGAAATCTATTATGCTTTCTGGTCATACTGTAAAACAACCACACAGTAACGTTTCGATAACAACCATTGAAAACCTTATAGTACATCAAACAATTCAGGGCATTTGTACTATTTGAAATTTCTTCCAGATATTAGATTTCTGGTCCTCTATATATATATATATATATATATACGGTAATCTTCTGGAATCCCTGTTATCTATTACCATTGCTGATTGATGTGGTGCTGTGTTGTTCACATGCTGTTGTTATGGTTGGGCAAAATGATGTTTCCGTTCTCCTAAATCTCTTGGTAAGTCACGCTATTTAAAAAAACATACTTTTTTAGTAAAGAGTCATCTATAAGAAGACATCAGGCAGATTTCATGCAGGCATCTTGAGACTACTGATTGACAGCACTACTACAGTAATCCCACTTCAGACGAGAAATTCCTTCAATGAAAATTCACAGAAATGGTTACATTTATAAAAAGCTGTTGTGTATGGTTATAGACAAAATAATTGGACATAGCAGAGGTACAACCCCACTTCTGAAAAAGTTGGGACAGTATTTAAAATGCAAAAAAAATAAAAGAGTAATTTGAAAATTTAATTCACCCTGTGTTGTATTGAAAAAAATATTATAAACACAATATGTGATGTTTAACTTTGTGAATTTAATTTATTATTGAAAATATTCACTCAATTCTTATCTGATGAATGCAACACACTCCAACAAATATGAGACAGTCGACTGTTTACCATTGTGTAACATCACCTACTCTTTTAATAACACTTATTAAGCATTTGGGAACTGAAGACACCAGTTGGTTAAGTTTAGAAAACAGAATCTTCCCCCATTCATCCATTTTGTATGTCGTCAGCTGCACAACTGTACGAGGCCTTCATTGCCTTACTTGAAGCTAGAACAGCAGTCTCTACCCATCGTCAGGAAACATCTGAAAAAATTCCTTTTAAATGAGTACTTAAATTAGTTGAATTTCACTTCCTCTGTTGTCTTAAAAATGTTTTATGTTAATTTGTATGATCCTTTTCTAGCACTGTTTTTGCCTATTCACTGTTTCCCATATTGAATGCTCTTACCACTGAGTTGTTTTTGTTTCAACTTGTTTCTCGTAAATGTATGCACTCACTGTAAGTTACTCTGGATAAGAGTGTCTGCTAAATGATGCTAAAATGTAAATACAATTGACCACCTTTCCTCAAACAGCGTACTGATTGCAGCACTCAAATGCTGGCTGATTAGTGCTGCAAATGTGAACTTTTAAGGCTATGAAATGGAATAGGGTTAAATGCTTTTGAGAGAATGTTTACATTTCATGACATAGGTCATTTTCTGAAAAGACATAATGAAGCAAATCTCCAGTTCCTTTAGAACAGAAAACATTGAGATAAATAACTAAAATCTAAATAATATTAGCTTAGTATTTATTGCTAAACAGTCTAATTTGAGTATAATAAAATCATTTTCTTAGATATTTCTGTCCACAGATGTAACATAGTGAAAGCCTGTTTGCAGATGAGACATTCTAATATGTACATTTCCTCCAGACTGATACAAATAGTGTATCCTATTTACAGTGTATTTTACGTGTACTGATTATACATTTCATACAAAACTACAGTAAGACATAATGTATAATCCTACTACAGTGGGGCTGGCCAACACTAATGTAGGTCGACTGGATGTGTAAGGTGCTCTTAACCCAGCAGTTACACATCTACTCTTTCTGTGACTTCCACATAAAGAGGTAACAAGCTGTAGTTTACGCTGACATACTTCTCGATACCAAGCTGTGGTATATTTTTACATACCCTTAAGCCTACATTGTCCTTTACAATGACTGCATCTTGATTGTCACTCCATTACCAATATACTAAATATGTCCTCTGTTGATCAGGTTCCAGCTGGATTTCCACTGTCAGCTCAGTAAAACAAGAGGCACAGAACAAAAAGCTTAATGTTTAGGTTGCTCAAAATGACTGCTCTTTTGGTGTCAGTGTCATGTTTCACATGACAGCATCGGCCTGACGCTGAAATTACTATGAGGACATTTTGTCTATACTTTCAACTCAGATCTTCATTCTGTGCACTATATTGGTCAAAAGTCTTCACCGTAACGATGAATGATACCATTTATGTTTACAATGTCGACCTGGCCAATGGTGTTTGAGGAGTTCAAGATGAACAGTTATCGAAAGTTACATTAAATTGGAATATACTGTACATATTTATAAATAGATAAGGTGCATAGGTCCATATGAGCTGATATGCATGACTACAAATGGAATATGATGCAAGGTTGCTCACCATTTGCACTGGTATAAACAAAGATGGGCTCACTCAGACAGTTTGAATTTCAACAAATAAGGTATGATTGAAGTGTCAACTTCAAGATTGATCGGTAATTCATTCCATCAGAGACCCTAAAAGAATGATGACTGAAGTAGGTATTGACTTTAAAAATGACAAGCCTTGAGGTATCTGTAGCACGGGGAAGTGTTCTGTTTGGCAAGCGTATGTTGCGGTAAAGAGGGGATTTTCTTGAGGGGGAGTGTGGACAAAGGATGCTTTGCTGTGAAATAGGAAACCCATTTTTGATTTGATTTTAGCCTCTGGTGGATGATCTGGTTCTGGAAAGAGAGTAAACAGGCTGTACTTCAAATGACACCCTATTCCCCTATTCTGTATTTAGTTCAGTACTATAGATCATGCCAAATAGGGTCCAATGGAGTAAGCCACACAACTCAGTAAAAATCAGACGTGCACTGCATCTACAGTTCCCACTCAATGCCGACTGTCCAGGGCAGAAGTGCAGATTACTGCAGTCAGAACTCTCCTCCTAGAAGGGAAATGCAATGGGAAGCTCAGAGACAGTGTGTAACATAACAGCTTCTTAGACTAATTCCGCCAAGATAGTTTCATTTTAATTCCGAGCAGAGATGCTTACTGGGTTGGGCTCCAGTTGAATTCCTGGCAGGCAGCAGGCTGTATGCCCAGGATCAATTATTCACATCTTCCACCACAGAGAGGGACGCTATGTGGACAGTTTAATCATTGGATCCTGGATCATAACGAAAGCTCACAGAAGTCCCAGAGGTTTCAAACTTGGATTTGACGCATATGCATATGGAGGTGTCACAGGTGAAGTCACGTGTTTAGCGAAATGCCTCTGTATTGGCTGCTACTAAATATAGTCAGCTAAATAAACTGAGATTTCTAACATAACACAATCAATAAATCGTCTACATGAGTGCATATGGCATGTTTACTAATTCATAGTACAAGTCTGCTTTTAAACTAATTATCATTGTACACAATTATGAAATCCAAGTCAACCAGATGTAATCAATAGAAAGTGACCAGCTTTCAGTACACTTTAGTCATACCAGGGCACACGGTGTACACGTGATCGCAGCGTGAGCTAGATGTGTTTATGTGTGTAGGTGTGAATATGTTTTATGTGTGAGAGCTCATTTCCGTTTATAGTCTGAAATTAAGTGAATTGGTGGTGTGTAAATGAGCTGCAGTGTACATAATGTCATTGATGTGTTTGTACATAAGACTAGACTTTCCTTGTAAAATGTTAGTTTGTCTTGTTACGTTATATGAAGATAGGTGCAAGCTTGTGCGTGTTTCGCCAAAGATCATAGAAGAAAAATAACTTGCAAATTAGATGCCAATCTGAGCATATGAAAACATTAGGAGAGGTGCTGATCATCCGGATACCCCTAACTGATAGTACCAGTTAGTTTCCTTCTTCCAGCCTGTTTCACTTCCTCTTCCTGCTCAACAGGAAATGAACAGAACATGATAAACTGTTATCTCCCCTACACATCCAGGTGTTTCTTACACTTCCAGAATTTCATTAATCAACACCTCACTTCTTCTAGTAGATTCCAAAAGATAAACAAGTAACAGCAAAATAATATTAGTTAAATTGGAATGGCTCAACACAAGGGATGTAAACTTTTAAAGAGGATAGTTCAGATTTGATTAATTATTTTAATCCCTTACCTGTTTCCAATGTGAACAATATAATCCCATTTTAACATTTCTGTATATGCAGTGAGGAGCCAGTGCTGACTAGACATGACTGAAAATATCAAGCACTCTAGTTACTAATTGCTTTAAATCTATATTTAGCCACTTCCTCCCTACTGCATGCAGTGACATAACTTTAGATTTTTTTAGCTTTTTATGAAAGTGGGATAAAGCGAATTAAGAGATTTATTGACAAAATGCTGAACCATCCTATTTGTTTTCAACAGCTGGAGAATAAAAATGTACTTATTTTCATCAGCATTCAGACAGCTGAAATTGCTTTTGTGTTGACACCATAGAAATTGAGTGATTAGAAGTGCCATTCCAATGCAAATCAATGTAGCAGAATGGTCAGAGCGGCAGCCATTTTTATGTGTAACATTCCCTTGCAAAGATCTACCGGCCTACTTCCTCATTAAACCGATTTGCGTGTTGTTATCATGAGAACTAACGACAGTCGCCATTGTTTTGTGTACTAATCGAATGAACAAGCAAAACAGTTTAATAAGGCTTCTATAGATTTAATTTCTATGGTTGACACACTTGAACTAGACCGTGATTTTGATTGCATCCAACCACTGGATGAGACTTACACATAACCTGTGACATTTACCATCCCATCTATTTCTAGAAAGGACCAGAACCTGTTGTCGACAGTGAACTGCTGGTACCTGGTTCTAAACCAGACAAGGAGAGAGAGCAGAGACCATGCTACCCTCAGCGAACTCTACAACAACAATGTTATTGTTCGCCTGGCGCATGTTGGAGAGGATGTCATCAGACTTTTCAAGAAGGTCAAGATAAAACCTATATTTTTACTTGTAATGAAGAAGTACAGCTAACGAATTGAAGATTTGTTTGAATGCACACAAATATATACACAAACACTCAGCTGCTGTGTCTTGGCTAGCACTAATTGAATCTACTGTGTTCTACTTTTTCACCTTTCCATTCCTTCTACTCAATTAGTTCTCCTCTGCACCACCTGTTCTTATATATTTATGCTACCTCATTTTCCTATTTCTAAAATGGTAAACAAGCTAATATAGAAGACTATGTAGAAGATCTTAGTTTACAATGTCTGCCTCTACCCTGCAGTTGGGACAGCAAAGTGGCAGGCAGGTGTCTGTAAGGATCCTGGTTGAAGGTGAACGCTTTATTGTTCTTTCCATGAGCAGGACAGTAAACCCAAATCCCCCCCCAGGTTGTTGGAGCAAATAGGAATTGGTCCGTAGTCAACTTGTTTGGTTAAATAACAGTAAAATAAATACATTGCTGCATACACCCTCTTAAACTTAGCCTAAGTATACACTTAAGCTGTAGTGTAGCATCAGAGCTGTATGGCATGTCTAGAAAAAGTGCAAAGGGAGAAGCAGGGAATGGTCATGTTTCAGGGACTACAGTATGATGGACAGCCTGGCTGGTGGAAGCACAGATCATTATTGATTCACAGCAGACGGCTGGAGTTTCACATGCTTAATGCCCTTGGGGTGAATATGGTGTGTGTGTGTGTGGGGGGGGGGGGGG
>JACXGM010004449.1:17966-38077 GCA_016801145.1 Umbra pygmaea | reverse complement strand
CTCTCTCTCTCTCTCGCTTCTAAAGAAGCTAAATTCAAATAACTGATGTCCTGGTTTCTGTTGTAACGGTCAATGCGCACGCACATCATTTGTAATCTGTTGATGGTGACGTCATTAGACACAATGACAGATCATGTTTGCAAACAGCCACATCTGTCCTCTAGAAATATTATAGTGTTACTAAAGCCTCTGTAACCCAGTCTATCTGGCCATGTACAGTATCTCACCAAAGTGAGTATACCCCTCACATTTATATAACTTTTCATGTGACAACACTACACTTTGCTACAATGTAAAGTAGTGAGTGTACAGCTTGTATAACAGTGGAAATTTTCTGCCCTCAAAATAATTCTACGCACAGCCATTAAGGTCTAAACCGCTGGCAACAAAAGTGAGTTCACCCCTAAGTGAAAATGTCCAAATTATTTTCCAGCACTGCCTTAACCCTCTTGGGCATGGAGTTCACCAGATATTCACAGGTTGCCACTGGAGTCCGCTTCCACTCCAACATGACGCCATTACAGAGCTGGTGGATGTTAAAGACCTTGCGCTCCTCCACCTTCCGTTTGAGGATGCCCAAAATATGCTCAATAGGGTTTAGGTCTGGAGACACACTTGGCCATGTTGAACTTCCAGTGACCAGTATGAGGGCGATAACACCATGTTTAACACACCTGTTCCCCATTCACACCTGATACCTTGTAACACTAACGAGTCACATGACACCGGGGAGGGAAAATGGCTAATTGGGTCTAATTTGGACATTTTCACTTACTGTAGGGGTGTACTCACTTTTGTTGTCAGCGATTTAGACCTTAATGGCTGTATGTTGAGTTATTTAGAGCGGACAGCAAGTTTACACTGTTATACACACTGTACACTCACTGCTTTACATTGTAGCAAAGTTTAATTTCTTCATTGTTGTCAGACATCCAACTTTTGATGTCCAATTACACCTACAGTAGAATCCCTCACTAGAACCAAGATACGTCACATATCATTGAGTGATAGGTCAGTCGTGGAGTGTGCAACAATCGAGTCCTGGAGGGATTATTTACAAAAATGTACGCAACACCATGTACTGTGGTTAAATTGTTGAGCGTCCGCATTGTGTGTAATGTCGTGTACAGTTTGTTAGTCCAGGTGTAGGATGCTTTGTAACTTATGCACTCTCTGAAAGGTAATCTCCCCCTCCCTTTCTCCAGTCTAAACAGTATTCTCTTTCTCTCTCTCTCTCTCTCTCTCTCTCTCTCTCTCTCTCTCTCTCTCTCTCTCTCTCTCTCTCCCTCTCTCCCTCTCTCCCTCTCTCCCTCTCTCCCTCTCTCCCTCTCTCTCCCCCTCTCTCTCCCCCTCTCAATCCTCTCCCCAGTCTGAACAGCATTCCGGTGGGGGATGGAAAGCGGTCCAGTGTGATTAGTACAGGTTCAGAGGGTAGTGGAACGCTAACCTGTTCACTGGGCAACGTGGACCACAGGAGTTTCAAGGCCATCTGGAATGAAGAGGTTCACCAGAACAGAGAGAAGTGGAAGACGCAGGCAGCTAAAGGTAAAGCAGGGCTGGCATGGTCAGTGGGATAGGTAGTCTACTGGGTATACCATTTGTCCAGGATCAGAAACCTTGTCATTGCTTAAGCAAGCCACTTAACCCAAGTTTGCTTCCAGGGTCTTAATCAACAAGGGATTCTGTGACTCCACTCTCTAAAGATGAGTAATTCAGACCAACTGAAATATTGTTTGTGTACATGTTCAGGTGACACAGGACAATTACAAGCATCCCACGTTTTAAATTAGATCAGAAGGAATATTAAGGAAGATATGTGCAGACTCCTGACAGTGGAGCGTTTGTCGGGAGGGGAGAGGTTTAGGAGGAAGAAAAAACAGGAAGACCTGGGAGGCTCCATTTAAATACAGCAGGAAATAACTGGTTTATTGGGATGACGGTTCCTAGGCCAAACAGATAAGGACTACTGCAGAAACATACTGTAGGAAAGGCCTTAAGGTGAGCATGGCTGTGTGTTAAAGATAGGTGAACTGGTGCTCCTTTATTCACGCAAAACACATGTGTTCTCTGACAGATCTGGAGGAGAAAAGCAAAAGAGAGGCAGAGGAGAAGGAACTGCAGGAGGGCACAGAGGAGGGGAAAGAGCGTGGAACGACAGACACACCACAGGAGGAGGAAAAGAAGAAGAATGAAAAGCAACAGGCCGAGGGTGAGAAAAAGACTCCGGCACAAGCTGCTGAGTGGGACAAAAAGGAAATGGTAGCAGAACAGACCAAAGACAAAGAAGGGAACAAAGATCCCCGAGGTGGCATTGGTACAACAACAACAACAACAACTATATCTGGACCAAGCCCAGGCCAGAACCAATCAGAGCCCAAGGCTGAAACCAGCACAGAGAACAATCAGAACATTCTAAATGGTATGTGTTTGATTAATCAGGCTATCAAGTAAATGTATTTCTAAAGACCGGTTTACATTAGTAAAGTAAGCTGTCTTTCTGGTGCCATCAAACTGTTGTTGTTTTTGCCCCAGCACTGAGTGAATGACAGTAATGTGTGGCTGCTCTTCTGGAGGTTTAGTTGTAAACGTCTGCCCTCTGCTGGTCAATGCAGTTACTTTGAACCATTATAATTTCTGTGTTCTGGCGTCAACATCTATTAAGAAATAACCTCAGTGACTCAGTTATTCAAGCATGTGGGACCTTTACAAAAAAATGTCTTGGAGGCAGATTTGTCCTTTAGGCCGAATTATGTGTTTTGTTGACTC
Organism: Umbra pygmaea; assembly: GCA_016801145.1. Taxonomy (NCBI): domain Eukaryota; kingdom Metazoa; phylum Chordata; class Actinopteri; order Esociformes; family Umbridae; genus Umbra; species Umbra pygmaea. The sequence goes on along the minus strand of JACXGM010004449.1, from coordinate 35,311 downwards.
ATTGAATACGACAGTGATTACCTTTCAAACAGGCTGCATGCTGAACACAGGCTGAAGACAAGAGCCTGCTGCTTTTCTGTTCCACCTCATCATTAATTGCATCCCAGGATAGGGTTGTTTCGATACAAACATTTAGACTTCAATACCGTTACTTGCTGTGGTACCTCGGTATCGATAAATCAATACTACGGCAAACCACTGATAACCTATGTCTCATAAAAACATTGCCTGGATTTCCCGCAGGGGTTAATTACTTATCTTTTTACTTCTTGTATCTGGGCTATTCAGGTCCAATGTATTTGGCTTTCATTTATTAATTTATTACCATTTCAAAATCGAATTGTGAATAATCCAGCCACATCTGAATAACACTTAACATGATAGTTCCAGACATAAGGGTTCATGACTAAATAATAATGTAACATTCCATTCATTTGTCTTGTCAGACCGAATTGTCTGTAGTTTGTAAAAGTAAATTCCGGTTTAATATTTTGGTGCGACTCGGAAAAACACTTATTTATAACTACTTTGGAGATATCAACGAACATATTTGCACATCTAAGTTGTAAGTAGACAAGCATAAGATTATAACCATATCTTTGTTGACCAGAAAAGTGTTTCAGACAGAAAACAAGGTGACCAATTTTAATATATATAAAAAAGGAACGCAACACACCTTATGACTCAAACTTTGGTGAAACTTTGTTAAATAGTTCTGTACATTAGGGAAACCACATTACATAGTAATAAAGTGTACATACATTACAGTACATCTATTCACAACCTGACCCGGCAGTTTACCTGAACCCCAAAACCAGCGTAAGTTATGCATAGCACACCATCCACACCATGAGCCCGTGTCCCAAAACAAAGCATCAAGGCCGGCCAAGCAAGACATATAATATCCTTTATGAGAAAAAACATGATTTTACAACCTCACCATGGTAATTTCAATTCATGCATTTTCATGTAACTGCGGCCTGCACAGGCAGAATTGAAACATCTGATACAAAATAATGAATGACTTGACGACACCTGACCTCGTCGGTTATACTGGTCTACCGATAAAACAGCCAAACTTATAATCCAGGTCGATGGATTTCCACCGTCAGTACTCCGGATCACAAGTCAAGAATAACCTTAACAACATCTGCCTGCATCATTGCGTATCTCCTAAAGTTATGGCCCTAATGATGCCCTCTCAGACCTGCCAAGGTGAGATCCCGGAAGTGGTTGATACAGCCCGAACCACGTTTCACCGTACCATCCTCAGAAAGCTGCATAAATCAATTTAGCACTCCGCCAAATACACATAACCGAATACCCTTCTCACCACTGAGACATCTCACCTGCAAGAGAATGAAGGCCATGGGTAATCCGTCAAATGGAAATATGCAGTGCATAGCGAATAAATTATCATGGAACGAATACCACGTCAGTCCTCTATAACCAATTGTCAATAAAGGGAACAACCGACCTTCGTTAATTTAGGTGAACTGCAGCTCTATTAACACAAATCACCGTAATCATGTATTATTACATGCACAACTTTAGGTTAAAAGTAAAGAGACAACACCATACACCGCAGCAAAGGAACAAGAAAGCATATGTTGTCCGTACAGACCGCCCCACGTGACTGCCATACCAGAAGCATACACATAGATGACATCAGTACCGCCCACACCAGAAATGGAAGAAAACAACAATAACCTACAGGCTGCTACACCAGAACATCCGCCTAAGAGCTTACCTACTGTACCCCAGCAGAATTAAGTGAGGTAAACCAAACCTCCAGACATGCAATATATCACTGAAAACCTAACATGAATCGATTAAGCACAACTTAAGGCGTACAAAATCCCAGTAGACTATGCAACAACACTTAAACACCAATCAACAGAATCTAAGAAAGGAACCAGGACAAACTTTGAAGTAAGTATTACAAACTGGCACTGTAATGTTTTGGGGTTCCCCTTTATCATCAGCTTGAAAGCGACCTACTTCCATATTTTAATACGAGCACCTCTTCAACAAGGACTTTTGCACACTGCAGCCATTCTCTATAGCCGCTAGGGATGTGCAGTTTGTGAATGATTAGTTCATTTTGAACAACTCTTTTTAGTGACTTGAGTCACACGTCCTGTTTTTTAGTGACTCGTTCAATTGTATTGTTTTTTATCGTATTGAACAGCTGGAAAAAGATCCTCCGACATGATCTCCAGTCAGGATTCATAAGCGGGACTCCAGCTCAATGTTCTGAAACCAACGGCTGGTTATTTTACATTTTGAAAGATCAAATATTGTCACGCCATCCCAGAGTTTATGTATGTCTCTATTATGGAGCTTTGACACCATCCCCTGGACACAAGGATCTATAGACAGGTCTCTCATTATTATTGGGAATCAAGCGTTGGTTTGATCTGATTGTATATTACATTCAGCCGTGTCTATTAGCTGTTATTTAAGTCCTGGTGCCCAGGGGAGTGGCACGTTCATTATTGTTTATGTCAATGTTGGTGTCATGTCAAGTCCTAGGAGAAGTGTTGTGCTATATAAGTAAGCAAGTGAGTTGTGTTGTATTGCTTGAGTCAGGCATACGTTATTATTTAGCCTATATACCGGTCTTCATGTATGTAGCGGTATGCTATATTCGTTAACGGTATTTTTTCATATGTCATTTCGCCAGCTGCAACAACTGAGAATAATCTTATTTTGGAATAAACCGCACCCCTAAAAACTTAATGCCCACTGCGTGACGCACACAAACACACGTGAGAAAAAAACACCTGAAAGTTAGATAAACGGTGGAAAAAAGCAATGGAGGGTGCAGGTAGAATTATCCGCGCAGCAGCAAACGAAAAATGTGTTGTTAAAAAGGGTGCAACGTCGATACTGTGGACATGGTTTGGTTTTACGACCCCGTTTACACGTACACGTACGGTTATTTTGAAAAACTGAGATATTTCCCTTCGTTTGTGCCCTTCGTTTACACGCAAACAGAGAATTCGCCCTTGAAAACGATTCTCTAAAAACTCTGGCCAAAGTGGAGATTTTTGAAAACTCTGTTTGCATGTAAACTGAGGTTTAGGCAGCCGACGTCACAGTATGCGCCAGAACATGCACCTGCGACAAAAGTGCGACCTGTTTACATTTTCATTTGGCTATTTTTGGGAATCTGATCGGCTAACGTGGGCTTCAGCCTTTCGTAATACTGCCACCTACACCTTTGGCATGCTCTTGACGGCATATACACACTTGGTTCTAGTAGCACATGCACTAAGCCACTCGATCGATGTTATAACACGGGAAAAAAGCTTATGGGGGTTGTTTGGCTCGAGTTCAAGGGCTATTTTTCCGTGCCCAGCACCTGTGAAACCAATCTGATTGTCTGTTCTATACCAGTAGTTAATCTAGTTAAATGACAGTGGGACTTTTTTGTAATTCATAAACCTAAGCAAGTACTGTGGTGGTGCCATAACATGACACGCTTCAGTACTAAAGCCTTAGACAGTGGATAGGCTTGTTTTTTTGCGGTTGCAAAGTTATTTATTAGTATTCCTGCATTTAATAAAGATTTAAACAATAGCACTACTTTTACTTACTCAGTCTTGTTTATCGGTGTTCCAACAAAAATCATAATGAACAAACAAATTAATTTCTTTCAACCCTTTACTTAAAAAATTAAATACCTTTAAATACTGTGATACCGTCAAGCATTTGAAAAATATCGGGGTAGTAAATTTACGCCATACCTCCCAGCCCTAGCCTTCAGCGAAGAGCATAGTTGTTCAGATAAATTTGTTATGCACTCCTATAATTTAGTAGAGTATTGCATATGCTCTTACTCTGCCTATGTGAGTTTATGCATAGTATCTGCTATATAAATAACTGTTGTGCATACTCGCTATACCTCAGTCAACCGTTGCTCTTCAATTGTACACCTCCTGGACTATTACCATTCAAACTACAAAACCCAAACAACTCATCTCCCTGTCTTGGTCTCCCTTCCTCTCAACACTTCACCCATGAACTGTGACAGAATGAACCACCTCACAAAGAGGAACTCGAGACCAAGACCAGGAGAGGACGTGCCCGGTCTGTGGATCCACCGAGAGAAGGTAGAGCAGCGGGGTAGCGCGGACCTGGGGGAGACCTACCAAAATTTCCCCAAGGAAATTTTTGGGGAGGGGCTATAGCTGTTTGGTAGGCTTCTTCTTCCACCTTGGCCTGCCACCAGTCATACTGTTCAGCAGAACATTTAGCCCCAAACAGAGCAACTGGAGGAGTTAAGGAAGCAGCAGTCCACTGAAGAGCAGCGGGAGACAGCAGACAATGCTGACAATCCGACAATCCGTGCTGGCGGCAAGGGCTGCCATCTTAGCTGCAAGAAAAGCGGGGCAAACTGCGAGAGCTGCTATCATAGCTGCAAAGGAGGCGGAGCAATTAGTGAGGTTTGCTATTGTATCTGCATAGGAGGTGGGGGAAAGGACAGTGACTGCGCTGAAGAGGTATCAGGAGCCCACGGCAGTGGACAAGCCTCTAGAGCCCAACACAGCAACTGACCAGCCCCTGGTGCCCGTCACAGCAGCTGACCAGTCCCTAGAGCCCGCTACAGCTGCTGAACAGCCTAGAGAACCCACTAAAGCACTGACATCACCAGGGATCTCCACAGCGCTGATGTTACCTCCTGGGCTCTCCTCGGTACTGCTGCCGCCTCCAGGGCTGTTACCGCTGCAGCCTGCACAGCTGCCGCCGGGGATGCCCACAGCAGCCATACCAGGGAGGTTGCTCTGCCTGCCATGACCTCCGGCTGAATTTCCGCCTTAGGGAATGCTGGTGGGGGCGCTCTTCAGGTACTGTGCGGGGATGGTTCTGCCCGCCCTCCTTGCCCTTTTCTGTTGCCTTGTAGGGGACACTCTTCTTTCTTTAGTTTTCTATGTTTAGGCCGCTTCTGGGGCTGCAGCTCTTGGGGGGGATACTGTCACACCATCCCAGAGTGGGGTGCATGGCCAGAGACTGAAACATGGACTCAATTTGTATTCTACTGCATGTATGGATATTGTATTCATGTATAAATCCAGTCTAAAGTACTGTTGTTCTGAGTTATGTATAAATGTGTGTATATATAACTACATAGCTATATATTAAGGATGGGCCAATACCACTTTTTATGGATCAAGTACAAGTACAGATTATTTCATTTTGGGTACTTGCCGATACGAGTACTGATACAAGTACTTTTAATAACTATGCCAAATGTCACATTTATCAAGCTAAATCTGATATTTCTTAGATGTCAATCAGCCAATTCAAAAATAGAAAAGTAAATGTTCCTACATATCCAGGAGATAATGTGTAATATTTATTACAAATGTCAGTTTATGTCTCCTTCCCTAATTAGCTAAAATTAGAGAAACACATTTGTGAAAGCGAATGCAAAAGCCACATGTTTGTGTTTGCATTTGCACTAAGCATTGCAGATGTTTTGTGTAAAATAAGAATGTCTGTTTGAAGTGACTTTCTCCAAACAGGGATAATGACCTAATCATATAATATTTTGTTACGGTATTTGATTGTTTTATTATAATCGGCACACAATTATAGCTGTAGTATCACTGTAATCTATTGAACAAAATATAACTATGCTACATCGTATTTCCTTTAAGTTATATTTCTTAACGTTAGTATGTCTGAACTTCCACTATTGTGTTTACCCAGTATTGCAAACTACCACATTGCCTACATTAGTCTTTCCTTCCCGAAGGTTTATTATTAATTCATGCGACGCTACACTATGCAGTGACTAGCCTAATAACTTGCAGCCTTTGTTCATGTCCTGTACTTAAATGTGCGCGTTTCCTTGAGGATTCTAATAAATGCACCTATAATTTTGCAAATATTAGGCTTCAATAATAGGCATGTGTGCATTTTAGGCAGTGATTTTGTGTGCAACAAATCACCTCATTACAGGGAAGCATTATCCCATTTAAATTGATTTTCTTTCTTTCTTCTTTAAATAGCAATAAATACAGTTGTACAGCTTTATAAGCTGGTCTCTGAAAGAGGAAGTAGTCTATCCGTATCATCAATATGAAATATTTTCATAGTGCTGGAATACAGTTACATTTACCTGTTCATTGGTATTGTTCTTCCAATCGTTACATAGTTCAGCAATACAACTGTTTCCTATATATATATACTGCGTTGTACAGTAGTATACTGTACACATCTTAACGCTCTTAAATGTGGAGGAAGTATCGGCTTGGAGTATTTAGGCATTTTTCAAGTACAAGTACAAGTACAAGTGCCCAGTATTAGGCCGATACCAAGTACTGCTATCGGTATCGGTACATCTCTACAATATATGAAGAGTTAATGGGATTTTTTTCGACAATGGCTAGTGCAAGTTAGAAAATACCTGAAAATCTGGACAATTTCAAGTGTAATTGATTGGTAATATCCAAACATATGTTGGACTACAGTTAATCGGTTGAATCTATCTAGGTGCTGTTTTAGAAGTGGCCAACGGTCAAACTCTCAATGGCAACAGAGACAGAACATGTTTTGTTCTAAAAAGTGGTACAGGGAAAATGTTCTGCGTTCAACCATATCCAGCCAAGAAGATCTGTTTGTTAGATCAACCGAGTTTCCATGCTCACATGTGCCAAAGTGTTATAAACATTAATTTTCCCGAAAAACAACTGGACAAACTATTCAGGCCCAGGTGGTGTATTACCAGCAGGTAATCAATGGATTGTTATGTATGAATACTTAGATGACCGCAAACGTAAATTAAAAAATGAAGTGTAACAGAATATTGCTGGATGTAAGCCTGTATGAATTTGAGCTAGATGTGCTAAAACTGCTGATCTACTTGGTGAGAAGTAATCATTGTGACTCATTGTACATTTTACTAGTTATGTGTATTGCTAAAGTAGTAGGCTAAGGGCTTTACAGCTAGCATGTCTCATTTGTGCATATTGTTTGAACTTAATTTTTTAAATGTATCAAATCTGTACATACTGAAGCAAGATAGGGCATATAATTCTTTTTTGATATTGTGACAAGTTACGATGTATTATTGCTCGCTAGTAGGCCAAGATCCTCCCTTTACTGTAGATTCGACGTCACCATAGTGACTCAAAGGGCGCAGGCGCAAAGTTGGCATTAAATTCTGGACCTTGTGTTATTTCAAGTGTAAACTGAAACAGAAGCGCTTGAACTGTACTTTCGTCTGTTTTCTGAAAAAATGACAAAAAGCAGTGTACATGACATATAAATCACTCTAGCGTAACATTATTAAATACTATATTAAATATTTTTATTTAATCTGGAATGGTCCTTTTAAAAAGACTTGTGAATGACTGAATCGTTCAATTTAACCATTCAATTGAACGGTGAGTAATTTCCCGTTTGCCGGTAGGGATTTATCCTAATCCTAAACTTAACATTTAACCTAACCATGTTTTATGTAAACAATTTGAGGGGCATGAGACAAAAACTTAGCCCTCTATATTGGATCAGCCAGATGTATTTTGTTTTTATCATGTATGTTTGATGAAACAATCTTAATTTCAGCAATGACCTGGTAATCCTTAAGCTTAATTGCCTTGCTCAGGGACTGAAAAACATTTATATCTTGTTGGCTTGGAATAAGAACCAGCAACATTTTTTTAATTAGCCCAATGCTGTTGACTGCCTTCAATATCAGACCTGGGCAGATTCTGTTTGATTGAGTTAAATCCCCACCTCGCAGCACAACTGCGCCACGATGGACGCGGTTCAGACCATGGTCACGGGCGTGTAGTTGGATGCAGATACATATTCTCGTCACTCTGGAGTGACTCCTTTGTGTGTAGATCTGGAGCCTGTGAATCCAATCGCGGTTGGATAGATGACAAACTCCAAAGCGTGAATCAAGTTAAGGCTTCCGTTTGTAACAAGCGGTGTGATAAGAATCTGACAGATGGGGGACATGCTTGGAAGCATGTGATCATGTGATCAATCTGCGACCATCCAGCACCTTCTGAAGGGTTGCCATGGAGATAATGCTTAAAGGGGAATTGGACATGATACACCAGAAGGGTGGAAAAAATGGCTAAAAACACAAATAAACTCCTAACCCTGTGGACTAATTTATGAGGTACACTAGTCCACAGAGATTGCTGGTTTAGCTGCAAAGTGATGGTGGATGACCGGTGTTTCATTTGACTTCAGGGGAAGTACCAGAGGAGCTAGACTCACCTGACACTGACTCTGACTCTGATGATGACAGTGAGAAAAACACCTCGGACGGTAAAACAGTATTTACTTTCTTCTCAGAGTGAACATTAGCTACGTTTCCACAACCAGTTATGTCTTTTCTTCTTGACACAATCAAATAAACCCAATAAGTTTAGGCCTTGAAGTATGAAGAAGCACATTTGAAACATTGATATTAGGTCCTGCCATTGAAAAAAGTATTTGATAAAAAAAATTGTCAAACACTGACAGATAATGAAAGCCCCTGTAGATATGTAGTAAGATATGGGCTATGATGTGAATGGAATGAAAAAAGTGTTGAGTTATGAGGAAACGTGTCTAATGTCACTCACACCCTCACTTTCCACTTCCACCTGTCTACTCCATCACTTCCCACTGTGTCCTAAGTCTGTCTTTCATGTTTCCATGGTAACACTGTGTACTCTCATGGTTATTCATCTTGGATCCTGACAGGGATTTTGTCAGTGTCCCCGTTAGTGTTTAATCAGACATCTCCTTTACATTCAACTCTATTCTTCCAGACAACCTGAACCCCACTGATAGTTTCCCCAATCCCTCTCATTTACTTCTTCAGTTGCTTTTGACAACTGACTCACAAAACCATCACATTCTACTTCCACTCCAAAACTGACCTACACTTGTGCCGTGTTTAAAGCGTTAAGTATTACTGCTCCCATATTTTAGTAGAAAACTGTTTCTTTAACCCCTCCCCTTCCCAGCATGCCATGCAGATGTCGGAGAGGCCAGGACCTTCTAAGTGTGCCATATGTGCTCTTCCACTCCCACAGATACAGAAGAGGAGGACACTGAGGACAGTAACCATGACAGTTCACCTGCATCTCTAGAGGCAGCAGCAGAGACTCCTCCTAAGTCCCATGCAAACTAACTGCCCATTCATTTTCCCAACAAAGACTTCATTTCCCAGGGAACAACATTCTCTGTTTATTGCTCCAGAACACCCTCTGCTGGATGTACTGCTTTATTTTAGCTCTTTTTTTTCAAATTTCTAGTTTTATTTTTTTCTCACTCTGGTGGATTCTCATCTTGCTTTTCTTTTACTTTTTAGCTGTAAGTTAAAATAAAACAACTCCTAAATAAATACTTTACTTGCTGGTCCATGAGATACATTGGCGTAGTCCATGTTATAGTTTTCCGTTAGCCATTACCTGAGCCATAACAGACTTCCAGGCCCTGTGACACATGAAGAGGGACGGGCACATGCACAAGCTGGCACCTTACACGGTTAGGACAGTTAGTGTAGGTTTGACCAGAACTCTACCCAAGCTAGGCTCTTCCAGAAGACGATCCAGCAGGCAATGTGGTCTCCTCTGCCCCTATTCATCAATGCAAAATGTAACCAATATTGACTCTAAGAAGAATGTTGAAAGGATGTTGAATCTACACCACTACACTTATTATTATTATTTTTGTATTATTATTCCACCAGTGTAATGAAGAAATGAAATATATATTTATTTGTTTTGTTTATATTGCATAGAAGTAATATACAGAGATGAAACATTGATACACTTGTTTAGCTTTTACATTTGAATTTGTATTGAGAATGCATTTCAAAATAGGACAATTTTAGCTATCATCCATTCAATTATTAAATTCAAAATAAACCCCCAACATCAAATGTACTTAGGAGAAATGTATTGGCTTTTTCATTGAACTGTGTTGCGATAGACATTACACATTAGTAGTACTGAATTGTACACAGTTGCCCTATCTTCAATCTGTTCATTACGGAATTACAAACATGTTATGTATCCAATGTTTAAAGGTCTGTAATATATTTCAACATGAATTTATTCTAATAGAGGATCTACCAACAGTTAATAATGTCCATGAATTTATAATCCACCAATATATCCTAGGTTGAACAACCACAACTCCCTAGGATTAAGTGCATTCTATTTAATCTTTAGTCATCAGCAAAACCTACTGCTGGAAAACAATACAAATAATAAATGTATAAAGTTAGCAAGTGTTAATTCATGATTGCAATGGATGAGGTGGGTGTAAAGTTATTTTAGGTAGGTTTGCAGATGTTTTCTGCAAATGGACTGAGATTCTACTATCCTATCCTACTATCCTAGCTGGTTCCTCCATTATCGGTGCAAGGACAGATAAGAGCTTTTATTTGGCACAGTGGGCAGGTTGGGAGCTTGTAGCGGCAGGCTACCCAAAAGCATAGCAGCAAAAGTTGGGATGTATCGGTTGAGCATTGTCTAAAGGTAGAGAATGGAAGGGAAGTTCCCCTTGCTTCTCCATAGGTAAGCACCATGCTCTTGTAGTGGAACATTCTAGATAAGATGCAGGTGTTTAATGGCAAATGCTCTGAGCCCTACCAAACAGAGACTTAGAGTCCTCCAGAGATGACAAAATCCCTGAGTTAGTTATTCATGTTGTAAAGCAAGGTTTTTTATAGGTTCAAAGGGTGTTTTTGTAGTGTGTGAGGGGATACTGTGGAGTGGTCAACCACAATGGAGAGGTCTTGGAGACGAGCAGCTCCATCTTGTTGAGGTTGAGCTTGAAGTGGTAGGGCATCATCCAAACATAGATGTCAGTGAGGTACGAAAAGATTTTAGATGGGGGTTAAGTAGTAAATTGTTTTGTGTCAGGATAGGACAAAGCCAAGTGTAGTGAGGAGAACTATAGAAGTTTTAACATACTTTAAATGTGTGGTTGAAATATAGTTCCACATTGCATGTCTGATTGATTTTGAACATTCATAACGCTATGGTGATGATGTCACATGACTGTTTTTTTCTATATATTTTTTTGTTATGCACACTTGCCAGGTCCTGTGTAGCTCAGATATTTGTGCATGGCGCTTGCCTTTTCAGGGCCATTTCAGATGAATTAAGCTAATTTGTGTATAGGCCCACATCAGGAAATGTGCAGATATTAAATAAATTACATACTTTTAGATAAAGATTAAATAAATATAGCCAAAGCAGAACACCTCCCCTTCATCTACATGTTATTGGCTTTCTACAGTCATTTAGCCCCTCGACAACAATCATTGAGAGTAGACTGCACATTTCAATGCTGAATGTAATCTCCATTAATATAGTCCCCAGCCTTCTGAAACAATGTGGTTTTCAAAAGTCCCGTACTATTCAAAACTAGCTAACTAGCAAGCAAAACAAACTACTAAATCTATAAAAAGGGGCATTTATTCTAAATGAAACTGTTAAAACAACGTCAGAAAAAAGCAGATATAAAATTGACCAAAAAACAGTGCTTGACTTGGGTAGTGGTAACTCAATGCCGTAATATTTTAGTTATGTTCCTCTTGCAAAATATAAAAAACTATTCTTAATTGCTTAGGAGGGTTTTTGCTTTTATGATTATTTTATTTTGTTAGACATACATATAGCAGAAATATAATGGTGAAATTTTTTAATGAAAATGTAGAATGTCACTTTTTTGCCTTTTTGCCTGGATTATGTTACATTAGACACATGTTTGCAAAACATGAATTACAATTTTCAACAATGAATACAAAACTTGTTTCTTTTTTTACTGAACATCAACATAATGTTTAATCAGAAACATAGATGTTGCAAAGTGTTAATTGTTTTAGTTATTCAGTAAATGCTACTATACACATATGGGAATCACTTTGTTTGTAGACATTCAGGTAGAATTAGGTAAATCTAGGCAAATGTAAAAATAAACTATGTAGTTAAAGAGATTTGGAGTGGGCTGAAGCAAATATTGTATGTTCATATCAGACTACTCCTCTGTATTTGCCTTTTCTTAATTCTATTTTTCTATTTTTGGTTAACAGAGAAATATTATTGCGCTATTTTCTTTGCATCAGTCATTTTCTTTTGATGAATGTATTTGTAATGCTGAAGGTATACTAAAGTATATTCTTTTGATGAATGTATTTCTGTTTTGAGAAGGCAGCTATATTTTCAAAACGCATTTACTGTTTTGCAAAAGGCCGCAGTTCTAAGACTGAGTGGTGTGATGATGTTTTAATAAATCAACCACATTGTTCAAGTCAATGTGATTAAGAAATGTTTTACTAAAATCCTGCAGGAGCTCTTGACCTATATGACCAGCTTAAGCATCCTAAAGAAGTTCCCACATCTATTTTAGGCCAAGTCAAGCACTGCCCAAAACAATAGAAAAATTAAATGGCAAAATTTGTATACAATTCATAAAGCTCTGTGTTAAGCTGCCTTTCATTTTTATTTCAAGTTTTGTTATGAAGACAGGCAAAATACTCATGTTTATTTTATTGGGGGTACATTTCTAATTCAGTATTGTTACATTTTGGAAATATACTGCATGTGTGCTTAGGTTTTGTTGCTTCTGTATTTATATATATTTTTTTTCCTAGTTGCAAAAGATGCCAGCTGTATTTTTTATCATAATATGTATTATTATACATAACATTAACATTTTATGTATTAATAATTTTGCATAGTTAGACATAGTTTCAACACAGAAAGCAACATGTTTTTAATTTATGATGTACAGTACAGGGTCTGTGCTAAATATGTTCCACTCCAATTACATGGAGGAGTAGATCAATCATTTCATAGTTTTGTAAGTTCATCAGCATGACTTGTTTATTTAGGGTTTGCATAACCTGAACAACATTTGCACTTCAATTCCAGGAATTTGTTTGCCTTTGCGTCAAAATGCTGCATCTCAAAACCATATATTTAAGGTGGACTATGTGGAAATTCACATAACTACTTTCTCTTTCACTGACCAGCTTACAAAATCTGTAAATACAGTTTATATGGGAAAGTGGTTTCCTACAATATGCAGTAAATATTGTGCAATTTGAACAGGAATTACAATGAGGACATGACAAGTTCTGCTTCTGCAATGTTTGTCAATAGGCAGCACTGGCCTGTTTTTCATATAGTTAATGCTTTTTAGGCAGTGCTTTTGTGTTTAACAAAGCATTATATATATTGTGGGAAAGTATTATCCCATATAATTTGCTTTTGGAGTTTTGAAAATATCAAGGTCTCTTGTAAGAGAAATTAGTTTCATTGTACAGTTTGAAATTCTACATATAGCACATTTAAAGGGGTTAGACCTGATTTTCTAGACTATTGTTTTGATGAAATCTCTATTTCTGAGATTTAGTTGTCTGACTATATGCATGCATAAGCATTTTAATACAGTGGACGAACTTGGCCTTAAGTGTGCTCTAAACCGTCTGAAGAAAAAATTGTACAGACAAAAATGTTTTCGAGGTCTTCACAAAATCTTATTTGCTTTCACCAAAACAAATGTAAAACTAAGCAGAAAATTTTGTGTAACATGCCAAACAAATTTAACATTCCCTTTAATGTGGATAATAATTTGATTGAGAGGTTCAGCTCAGTTCCTTTTCCTCATTGTTCATCTGTGATATGAAGATCTTTGCTAAACAGACTTGGAATCTAATTGATTCATTGTGATATGTTTTCTACAAATCATTCACAATATGTAAATATAATTTCCTTTTTTTTAATTAATTTTATATTAACATACTAGTATATCAAAAAACAAAAACACTAAACAGTCAATAAATAAGCAAACACTAGTTACATATTTAAATTTTAAAGAGTCAAAGCTTTTAATGTTGGCCAAGAAATATTTAAAGGCCATGTAAATTACATTATGGTTAATCTTTGGAGTTTTTCCAAAATTGCTTCCAGATTCACTGTGTAGAAATTCCTGTTGCCTTTACAAAAGATAGAAAAACAGCAGACTAATATACTGTATACATCCTATAGTAATATATATTTATATACAGCGCCTAGCAAAAGTATTTGCACCCCTGACCAATGCTCTTAAAACACAATTTTAATACAAAAATGAACTACAGGAAAAAAAAGTGGAAGCTGCATCACACAATCCAGGTACTGCCAAGACAAGGTCATCTCTTAAACTCAACACTAAAACAGCAATCACATTGTGCTGCAGATTTGAATGTCTAGGTGTGGAGTAATAGTGCACCAGACAACCAAAGATCTCTGAATAACACTGGTCTCTATGGGAAGGTGGTAAGGAATATGCTGTTTCTCAAATAGTACTGTCTGAATTTGGTCAGAAAACATGTGTGACCCATGGGTGACAAACCTACCTGTAACACTGCCCATGGTTGAAGACACAACATCCTAACAGTGAAGTAATGTACAGTATGGTGGTGTCAGGATCATGCTGTGGGGATACTTCTCCTTAGCAGGGTATGGGCTTCAGTCCAATAAAATATGTTTGGGGTAACAATCCCCTTTCTGCCGGACAATAATCTAATTTTGTAACGTATAAGGCTGAATGAAGCGAATCAGGAAGCAATTGCAGAATTGTATATAATATAATAAACAAAGAGTACTATACACAGATAGCAGTGTGTACTGTAACCAGGGAGAAATATACACACAATCATGGACAAAGACGAGGGGAGCAGAGGGAGTATATAAGTGACCCACCACCTGTATCTGGGCTTACGGCCACAAAAGTCCTTTATATATTTTTTATTTGACATTTTATGAAAGTACAGATTTAGAACATTCATAAAGCATATTTATTGCTGTAATTAGAGAAACAGAATTGTATGATGCTATAAATGTTGACACAATTGTGAAATTCTGAGATATTCCCCCTCAAAAGTTTTACCAGGTAGAGTAGGCTATACAGCTGGAACTCAATATACTACAATGTATTTTGTGTAAGCTCTGTCTAAGGTTGTGTAATAGGCATAGACACCATTTTCATAGTTTGTATAGTTTAGGAAGATAATTTTATTTCATTCTATAGTTTTCAAATACTTCCATTAGACAAATGTTTTAAATTCAAGTACTGTAGATACGCAACATTAGAAATTAATCCCTCAGCATTCCTTGTCTAACTCACAGCTGTTGTCTTAAATAACAAGCCAAACTGGGATCTCATATATAAGATGTGTGTACCACATAAAGACTCTTTTTTATTTTGGTTTCAGTTTATTTTATAGAAAAGCTGTTTATTAATAGCTATAGTATATAATGTTACCATAAGGCAAATGGTTAAATTTCAGTTTCTGTTTTTTTTTCATGTGCCAAAAAATATGTTTTTCTCTCTTTAACAATACTACCATAAACCAAATGTTAAAATTTGATTAAGATGTTAGAAATTCATCTCTTGACAAAAGAAATAAACAGGTGTGCACTATAGATGAAGGCAGCCTGCCTGCAGAAACACTGGTATTTACATTAAGTCCTCTTCGCATCACAGCAAATAGTGTGCGGCTGTTTACTCCTTTGTCAAACTTTTCTCCAGTAGTCAGCACCTCGCCAAAACACGGAGTGCGTTTCCTCAACGTCTTTAGAAATTCATTTAAACATACCGTGATCAGTAAACATACCGTGATCAGAACAACTTTGTTATTCAGCTACAATTTAAATGTACAAAAAAGTAAATAAAAAATTCTCTACTGCGCTCTACATTCTAATGACAAGTACACATAACCGTCTAATGCCTAGATGTAGGTGGTGTGTCACATGTACTGGCAATAATTTGGGATTGGGAACAGCTGTGAGTGATTATTGACATTGCAAAAGACAGTCCAGTGTAAAGGAGGAAAGTGGTGTGGAATGTCAGATATTGGTGGCTGGACTAGAAGTGGCTGATCCACTGGGGATAGGACCAGCGCATGCAGGATCCACGGCGGCTGCAACTGTGTTGGCGGCTTGGTTTGCGGCAGTGGCATCGGCTGCGGTAGAGTCCTCAGCATCAGGGTGGCAGGGCCTGCGGCAGCTGGGTCTGTGGCAGTGGCAGGCTGGTGAGTGGTGCCTCTGGTAGCGAGAGACTAATCAGGGGCGGCTTTTGTAGTGGCAGGCTGGGCAGCTGTGGCCGTGGCACGCTGGGCATTGGGAGAATTAGGAGCAGCAGACTGGGTAGCGGTAGCTGTAGTCTCGGCAGGCTGACTAGTGGCAGCAGTGGCAGTAGAAAGATGGTTAGTGATGACTTTTGGAGCAGCAGACTGGACAGTGTGGGCTGGACAGGGTCCCGCAGTGTTGCTGGTTGGTCAAGGGCATGGTGGGTGTTGGTCAGGGGTCTCCCAGCCACTCCCTATAGCTGCCATTGAGGCAGAAGGGCCGATGATCATGGCTGGTAGCGGTCTAGACTGGATGTAGACAGGCAACTTACCCAGCTCCTTTTTCCCTGAAGGGGGAGCGAAGATGACAATGAGCCTTTTGGAGAACAGTTCATAGTTTTCTGCCTCCGGTCCGCCCCTTTCCCAAATGGCAGCCACTTTATTGCACCACTTTATTACAACATAAAATACAGGTCCTTCTCAAGAAATTAGCATATTGTGATAAAGTTCATTATTTTCCATAATGTAATGATAAAAATTAAACGTTCATATATTTTAGATTCATTGCACACCAACTAAAACATTTCAGGTCATTTATTGCTTTAATACTGATGATTTTGGCATACAGCTCATGAAAACCCAAAATTCCTATCTCAAAGAATTAGCATATTTCATCTGACCAATAAAAGAAGTGTTTGTAATACAAAAAAAGAAAAAGTCAACCTTCAAATAATTATGTTCAGTTATGCACTCAATACTTGGTCGGGAATCCTATTGCAGAAATTATTGCTTCAATGCGGCGTGGCATGGAGGCAATCAGCCTGTGGCACTGCTGAGGTGTGATGGAGGCCCAGGATGCTTCGATAGCGGCCTTAAGCTCATCCAGAGTGTTGGGTCTTGCGTCTCTCAACTTCCTCTTCACAATATCCCACAGATTCTCTATGGGGTTGAGGTCAGGAGAGTTGGCAGGCCAATTGAGCACAGTAATACCATGGTCAGTAAACCATTTACCAGTGGTTTTGGCACTGTGAGCAGGTGCCAGGTCGTGCTGAAAAATTTAATCTTCATCTCCATGAAGCTTTTCAGCAGATGGAAGCATGAAATGCTCCAAAATCTCCTGATAGCTAGCTGCATTGACCCTGCCCTTGATAAAACACAGTGGACCAACACCAGCAGCTGACATGGCACCCCAGACCATCACTGACTGTGGGTACTTGACACTGGACTTCAGGCATTTTGCCATTTCCTTCTCCCCAGT